>CM040405.1:2418861-2478861 GCA_022702515.1 Ilyophis sp. 1 JC-2022
TCCATCTGCCTGTCACCTCATATCCATCTGCCTGTCAGAAGGGTTAGAGTCAGCTCATATCCATCTGCCTGTCAGAAGGGTTAGGGTCAGCTCATATCCATCTGCCTATCAGTAGGGTTAGAGTCAGCTCATATCCATCTGCCTGTCAGAAGGGTTAGGGTCAGCTCATATCCATCTGCCTGTCAGTAGGGTTAGGGTCAGCTCATATCCATCTGCCTATCAGTAGGGTTAGGGTCAGCTCATATCCATCTGCCTGTCACCTCATATCCATCTGCCTGTCAGAAGGGTTAGAGTCAGCTCATATCCATCTGCCTGTCAGAAGGGTTAGGGTCAGCTCATATCCATCTGCCTGTCAGTAGGGTTAGGGTCAGCTCATATCCATCTGCCTGTCAGTAGGGTTAGGGTCAGCTCATATCCATCTGCCTGTCAGTAGGGTTAGGGTCAGCTCATATCCATCTGCCTGTCAGTAGGGTTAGGGTCAGCTCATATCCATCTGCCTGTCAGTAGGGTTAGGGTCAGCTCATATCCATCTGCCTGTCAGTAGGGTTAGGGTCAGCTCATATCCATCTGCCTGTCAGTAGGGTTAGGGTCAGCTCATATCCATCTGCCTGTCAGTAGGGTTAGGGTCAGCTCATATCCATCTGCCTGTCAGTAGGGTTAGGGTCAGCTCATATCCATCTGCCTGTCAGTAGGGTTAGGGTCAGCTCATATCCATCTGCCTGTCAGTAGGGTTAGGGTCAGCTCATATCCATCTGCCTGTCAGTAGGGTTAGGGTCAGCTCATATCCATCTGCCTGTCAGTAGGGTTAGGGTCAGCTCATATCCATCTGCCTGTCAGTAGGGTTAGGGTCAGCTCATATCCATCTGCCTGTCAGTAGGGTTAGGGTCAGCTCATATCCATCTGCCTGTCAGAATGGTTAGGGTCAGCTCATATCCATCTGCCTGTCAGTAGGGTTAAGGTCAGCTCATATCCATCTGCCTGTCAGTAGGGCTGTAGCTACACCCACAGCTGCTCGTATCCATCTGCCTGTTACATTGTTACATTAAACAACCTGCCCTCTGAATTTATTTTCTCTCTCCCCCTCTCATTTAGGTCTCTTCTCTGAGCTGGACTGTCGGCATGACCTTGGCATTACCAATTACGGAGTTTCCATGACAACGCTGGAGGACGTCTTTCTGCGGTTGGAGGCAGAGGCTGAGGTGGACCAAGCAGGTGTGGGCGTGGCCTGTTTAAAATAAAATCCATAACGGTGACACAATCTACAACAATTACATAAATTACATATTGACCTATCTATTGTGCTTTTTCCACATCTCTCTCTCAATTCATTTCACAAAAGCTTTATTCGGATGACAAGATACATCTTATGTTGCCAAAGCACAGAACAAAGAACACAATTGAACACATAAACACAGATCTAGACACACAGTATACAGATAAATATACGCAAATATACTCACTGGTTGCCCCTCTGTTTATGGCAAATTTATTATGTTCTCCTAATAAATAGGGGAGCTTTTGCTGGTCATTTGAAATTATGAATTCTGGGCATATTTCTATAAATTTTGTGTAGAAATTCTCCCTTATGTCCTGGTACCTTACACATGCTGTGAGGAAGTGCAGTTCTGTCTCCACCACTCCCTGATTGCAGTGCGAACACAGTCTGTCCTCTCTGGGCAGCCATGTCTGCCTGTGTCGGCCTCTTTCGAGGGCCAGGCTGTGCTCACTGAGTCTGTACATAGTCAAGGTTTTTCTCTGTTTGCTATCTGTCACCATGGTCAGGTGATCAGCCATGGTGTACAGTCTGTTTAGGACCAAATAGCAATCAAGTTTGTTTTGTGTTTTTGTTATTTCTGTCCAATAGGTCAATAGGTGTTTTAGGAAAAGAGCGTCATGCCAAATAGAATCAAAAGCCTTCTGAAAGTCGATAAAGCAGGCACAAATTTTGCTTTTGTTTTGGTGAACATGTCTGTCAATTAGGGTGAAAATATGATCCGATGTTCTATAATTTGGTAAGAAGACATTGTGCTCCATAAGGAAGTTTATAAGTTTTTTGTTTATGATACTACAGAAAACCTTCCCCAGATTACTGTTCACACAGATGCCTCGGTAGTTATTTGGGTCAAATTTGTCTCCACTTTTATATACGGGTGTTATGATTCCTTTGTTCCAGATATCAGGGAAGTAACCGACACTCAGAACCAAGTTGAAGAGTTTTAGGATGGATTTCAAATTACCATCAGTGTGTTTAAGCATCTCATTTAGGATTCCATCTGCACCACAGGCCTTTCTGGGTCGCAGGTCCTTAAGTTTTTCAAATAACTCTTTTTCAGTTATTGGTGAGTCTAAAGGGTTTTGGTAATCTTTTATGGTCAGTTCAAGTTTTTCCAATCTTTCACATATTTGTTTTTGTTCTGGGCTTAGTGTCTTTTTTTCAAAATGGTTTTCCCACATGTCTCCATTTTGAATGGGTAATTCATTGTGTTGCTTTTTGTGCAATGTGTTCCAGTTGTCCCAGAAACTATTAGAATCAATAGATTCTTCAATGATTTTATTGAGTTTGAGTTTATTCTTAGTGTACTGATCTTTCTTGGCATGGAGTGGTTTATATCTCTTATCCCATGGTTACCAACAATGATTATACATAATTACTTCTATTGATTTTTATCGACATAAAAATGTCCCCCGCTCTCTCTCCCTCTCCCCCTCTCTTTCTCCTCTTTCCCCCACCCTCTCTCTCTCTCTCTCTCCCTCCCTCTCCCTCGCTCTCTCTCAGACTACAGTGTGTTTAATCGGGAGCAGGTGGAAGATGAGAGTGAAGCCTCATCGCTGGATGACATTGACGAGCGGCTGCTCGCTTTCTCTGATGGGCGCCCTGAAGGCGTCGCCGGCGTCGCCCTGTGGAGACAGCAGTGTGGAGCGGTGACCCGTCTGCACATGCTCAACCTGCAGCGCGAGAAACCACTCATCTACATGTGAGACGCTACTACGGTTACTGCCTGGCATTTCAACTGTTAGCGTCTGGGTTTAGCAAATGACTGTTAGCGTCTGGGTTCAGCAAATGACTGTTAGTGTCTGGGTTCAGCAAATGACTGTTAGCGTCTGGGTTTAGCAAATGACTGTTAGATTCTGGGTTCAGCATATGACTGTTAGCGTCTGGGTTTAGCAAATGACTGTTAGATTCTGGGTTTAGCAAATGACTGTTAGCGTCTGGGTTTAGCAAATGACTGTTAGCATCTGGGTTTAGCAAATGACTGTTAGATTCTGGGTTTTAGCAAATTACTATTAGCACCTGGGTTTAGAAATGACCATTAGCACTGTTAGCGTTTGGTTTTAGCAAAAAAAATGGTTTTAGCAAATTACTTGGAAAAAAAAAATGGCTGAGTGCTGTTATTAACACACCTGCTAGATGTATGTGTTAGATAATTATCAACCATCCTTATCCCTTTTAAATCAATATTATAGCCGATTTCTCTTGTTGGTTTTACCATTAATGCCAGTCAGCTACTTGATTACGTTAGCTAGCTAGCACTAGTTATCGATTTGATTCCCTGCAACAAATGATTAAAATGTATTGATCTGGGTTTTAATCACCTTCTTTGTAGCGACCCACTTTAGTGGTTGTTTCTCCTGACAAATTTTTCTATTGAACTCTATGGAAAAAGAGGTGTGTTTGTGACTCAAATTATCTCTCTTTCTCTCTCTTTCTCTCTCCCTTAGTTTGGCCATGTTTGGGACGTTCCTGGTGTCCGTTCTAGTGCTGTCCTTGATCACAGGAAACATTCAGTTCCAGGCTCCGGATCGGCAGTTCCTCCCCGTGTACCTGCTGAGGCCCAATCAGACGCCCCAAAGGCACAGCTCCGCCCTCCTGGTGCACAACTCCACCGGTGAGCCCTCATCTGCTGCTCCCTGCTGGCAGAGCATTGTTACTGCGACTCATACAGCAGTAACACATTTCTGTCTGTCATCTGCACAGTCACACATTACGGTCTGTCTGTCTGTCTGTCTGTGTCCGTCCGTCTGTCCTCTGCACAGACTCACACATTACGGTCTGTCTGTCCTCTGCACAGAGTCACACATTACGGTCTGTCTGTCTGTCCGTCCGTCTGTCCTCTGCAGACTCACACATTACTGTCTGTCTGTCTGCACAGATGCAGATATCTCTGAGTTCCTGCGCAGTGTGGAGTCTCAGGACATTGTGGTGGAGCTGTGGAAGGGTCTGGATTACTTGGCGGCCGCTCCACACAGTGCTGCAGTCAATGTCTCTGGAACCAGCAAGGTTAGCACATCAAGCCTGTATTAGCGTTTGAGTAGAGTGGATAATGGGTACTACATCTAGCCTGTATTAGCGCTTGAGTAGAGTGTATAATGGGTACTACATCAAGCCTGTATTAGCGTTTGAGTAGAGTGTATAATGGATACTACATCAAGCCTGTATTAGCGTTTGAGTAGAGTGTATAATGGGTACTACATCAAGCCTGTATTAGCGTTTGAGTAGAGTGTACAAGCCTGTATTAGCGTTTGAGTAGAGTGTATAATGGGTACTACATCAAGCCTGTATTAGCGTTTGAGTAGAGTGTATAATGGATACTACATCTAGCCTGTATTAGCGTTTCAGTAGAGTGTATAATGGGTACTACATCAAGCCTGTATTAGCTTTGAGTAGAGTGTATAATGGGTACTACATAAAGCCTGTATTAGCACTTCAGTAGAGTGTATAATGGGTACTACATCAAGCCTGTATTAGCGTTTGAGTAGAGTGTATAATGGGTACTACATCAAGCCTGTATTAGCGCTTGAGTAGAGTGTATAATGGGTACTACATCTAGCCTGTATTAGCATTTGAGTAGAGTGTATAATGGGTACTACATCAAGCCTGTATTAGCGTTTGAGTAGTGTATAATGGGTACTACATCAAGCCTTTATTAGCGTTTGAGTAGTGTATAATGGGTACTACATCAAGCCTGTATTAGCGCTTGAGTAGAGTGTATAATGGGTACTACATCAAGCCTGTATTAGCGTTTGAGTAGAGTGTATAATGGGTACTACATCAAGCCTGTATTAGCGCTTGAGTAGAGTGTATAATGGGTACTACATCAAGCCTGTATTAGCGTTTGAGTAGAGTGTATAATGGGTACTACATCAGAGTAGAGTGTATAATGGGTACTACATCAAGCCTGTATTAGCGTTTGAGTAGAGTGTATAATGGGTACTACATCAAGCCTGTATTAGCGTTTGAGTAGAGTGTATAATGGGTTGAAGTAAAGCTGGAATAGTGTATGAGTAAGTGGATTGTGTAGAATATGACGAATGGCTCTTTCTGCCACAACAGGCGAAACAGCCAGTCTAGATGGGCCAGTAATGGTCAGTCTAGATGGGTCAGTCATGGTCAGTCTAGATGGGTCAGTAATGGTCAGTCTAGATGGGTCAGTCATGGTCAGTCTAGATGGGTCAGTCATGGTCAGTCTAGATGGGTCAGTCATGGTCAGTCTAGATGGGTCAGTCATGGTCAGTCTAGATGGGTCAGTCATGGTCAGTCTAGATGGGTCAGTCATAGTCAGTCTAGATGGGTCAGTAATGGTCAGTCTAGATAGGTCAGTCATGGTCAGTCTAGATGGGTCAGTCATGGTCAGTCTAGATGGGTCAGTCATGGCCAGTCTAGGTGGGTCAGTCATGGTCAGTCTAGATGGGTCAGTAATGGGCAGCCTAGATGGGTCAGTCATGGTCAGTCTAGATGGGTCAGTAATGGGCAGCCTAGATGGGTCAGTCATGGTCAGTCTAGATGGGCCACTGTTGAATGTTGAGTTTCGTAGGCTGTGCAGTTTTAGTGTTTGGCTTCTGTATGCCTAACCTGGTGTGTGGGTGTGTCTGTACTCTGATTGGCTGCAGGATGTGAAGTATCAGGTTGCGTTTAACAGCACCACCGTACACGCCCTGCCCATGGTGGTGAACGTGCTCAGCAATGCCTTACTACACTATCACAACGGCTCCGGAACCATCCGCACCTGGACCAAACCCTTCCAGTTTGTGAGTGAAGGGTGTGTTGTGTATAAGTGCGTGTTTGTGAGTTGTGTGTGTGTATATATGAGTGTGTGCGTGTATAGGTCTGTGTTTGTGAGGTGTGTGTTTATAAGTGTGTGTGTGTGTTTGGGAGGTGTGTGTGTACGTTTGTGTGTATAAGTGTGTGTGTGTGTGTGTGTGTGTGTGTGTACGTTTGTGAGGTGTGTTTGTGTGTGTATAAGTATGTGTCTGTGAGGTGTGTGTGTGTAGGTTTGTGTGTATAAGTGTGTGTGTGTGTGTGTGTGTGTGTGTTTGTGTGTATATAAGTATGTGTCTGTGAGGTGTGTGTGTGTGTGTGTGTGTGTGTGTGTGTGTGAGAGTGTGAGTGTGTGTTTGTGTGTATATAAGTATGTGTCTGTGAGGTGTGTGTATAAGTGTGTGTGTGTGTGTGTGTGTGTGTGTGTATAAATCTAAATATGTGTTCTGACTCGTTTTCTCTTGGCCTGAGCAGCAGATGACGGACTCCATGTCGTATGCGTTGGTGTACATCGAGGCGGTGCTTCTGGGCATGCTCACTGCTGGCACTCCTGCCTACTTTGCCATGGAGCACACGCGTGACCGAGAGGTGAGGCCTTACAGGCACATGCCTCACCCACGCACCCACGCACCCACGCACCCACGCACCCACGCACCATGCTGAACTATCTATTCTCTGGCTAGGCACACCATGCCACACATTTGTTTTGATTGAAAAGACTCATGTCAATGTGAGACGCTGGCTTTTCTACCACTTCTCTATGGAAAAGGTTTGATGCTGATTACAGGGGAGACCATAATGGTGCTAAACCATGGTCCTCATTCAGCCCTGGTTTGTGATTGGCTGAGTGAGCTCAGGGCTGGTTTATGATTGGCTGTGTGTGCTCAGTGCTGGTTTATGATTGGCTGTGTGTGCTCAGCACTGGTTTATGATTGGCTGTGTGTGCTCAGCGCTGGTTTATGATTGGTTGTATTTGCTCAGCGCTGGTTTATGATTGGTTGTATGCACTCAGCGCTGGTTTATGATTGGCTGTGTGTGTGTGTGTTGCAGATTAAGTGCCGCTCCACACTGCGGGTGTCTGGATTGGTTCCCTCAGCGTACTGGTGTGGGCGGGCCCTGGTGGACATGCCGCTGTTCTACCTCCTGATCACCTGCATGGTGACCACACTGTTCGCCTTCCACGCCTCTGACCTGCTATACACCGCCTCTCTCGCTTCTACGGTCAGTAGCCAGCAGAGGTCACCTTTCGATAACCACAACCCTCCCTTCCCTCTCCTCCCTGCAGATCATGTCTGTGATTGGCTCAGGCCAGGTCATGTGACTGTGTCTCCTCCCTGCAGGGGCTGTGTATGATTGGTTCAGGCCAGGTCATGTGACTGTGCCTCCTCCCTGCAGATCTTGTGTGATTGGTTCAGGCCAGGTCATGTGACTGTGTTTCTTCCCTGCAGGTGCTGTGTGTGATTGGTTCAGGCCAGGTCATGTGACTGTGTTTCTTCCCTGCAGGTGTTGTGTGTGATTGGTTCAGGCCAGGTCATGTGACTGTGTTTCTTCCCTGCAGGTGCTGTGTGTGATTGGTTCAGGCCCGGCTGTGATACTCTTTACCTACGCCGTGTCGTTCATGTTTACACGCGTCCAGAGCAACCGGGACTTCCTCTCTGTCCTATCCATGATGGTGAGTCCTTCCCCGCCCCCACATCACAGCCACACCCACCTTTAGAGCTTAGCCACACCTACCCTCACATCACAGCCACACCCGCCTTTAGAGCTTAGCCACACCTACCCTCACATCACAGCCACACCCACCTTTAGAGCTTAGCCACACCTACCCTCACATCACAGCCACACCCACCTTTAGAGCTTAGCCACACACACAGCCACACCTCACCTTTAGAGCTTAGCCACACCCACCTTTAGAGCTTAGCCACACCTACCTTTAGAGCTTAGCCACACCCGCCTTTAGAGCTTAGCCACACCTACCCTCACATCACAGCCACACCCACCTTTAGAGCTTAGCCACACCTACCCTCACATCACAGCCACACCCGCCTTTAGAGCTTAGCCACACCTACCCTCACATCACAGCCACACCCACCTTTAGAGCTTAGCCACACCTACCCTCACATCACAGCCACACCCACCTTTAGAGCTTAACCACACCTACCCTCACATCACAGCCACACCCGCCTTTAGAGCTTAGCCACACCTACCCTCACATCACAGCCACACCCGCCTTTAGAGCTTAGCCACACCTACCCTCACATCACAGCCACACCCACCTTTAGAGCTTAGCCACACCTACCCTCACATCACAGCCACACCCACCTTTAGAGCTTATCACAGCCACACCCACCTTTAGAGCTTAGCCACACCTACCCTCACATCACAGCCACACCCACCTTTAGAGCTTAACCACACCCGCCTTTAGAGCTTAGCCACACCTACCCTCACATCTCAGCCACACCCACCCTCACAGCTCAACCACACCAACCTTCAGAGCTTAACCACACATACCCTCACAGCTCAACCACACCCACCTTCAGAGCTTAACCACACCTACTCTCACAGCTCAACCACACATACCCTCACAGCTCAACCACACCCACCTTTAGAGCTCAACCACACATACCCTCACAGCTCAACCACACCCACCTTTAGAGCTCAACCACACCCACCTTTAGAGCTCAACCACACCCACCTTTAGAGCTCAACCACACATACCCTCACAGCTCAACCACACCCACCTTTAGAGCTCAACCACACCCACCTTTAGAGCTCAACCACACCTACCCTCACAGCTCAACCACACCCACCTTTAGAGCTTAACCACACCTACCCTCACAGCTCAACCACACCCACCTTTAGAGCTTAACCACACCTACCCTCACAGCTCAACCACACCCACCTTTAGAGCTCAACCACACCCACCTTTAGAGCTCAACCACACCCACCTTTAGAGCTCAACCACACCCACCTTTAGAGCTCAACCACACCCACCTTTAGAGCTTAACCACACCTACCCTCACAGCTTAACCACACCCACCTTTAGAGCTTAACCACACCTACCCTCACAGCTTCACCACACCCACCTTTAGAGCTCAACCACACCCACCTTTAGAGCTCAACCACACCCACCTTTAGAGCTGAACCACACCTACCCTCACAGCTTAACCACACCCACCTTTAGAGCTTAACCACACCTACCCTCACAGCTTCACCACACCCACCTTTAGAGCTCAACCACACCCACCTTTAGAGCTGAACCACACCTACCCTCACAGCTTAACCACACCCACCTTTAGAGCTCAACCACACCCACCTTTAGAGCTCAACCACACATACCCTCACAGCTCAACCACACCCACCTTTAGAGCTTAACCACACCTACCCTCACAGCTTCACCACACCCACCTTTAGAGCTCAACCACACCCACCTTTAGAGCTCAACCACACCCACCTTTAGAGCTCAACCACACCCACCTTTAGAGCTCACCCACATTTAGAGCTCAACCACACATACCCTCACAGCTCAGCCACACCCACCTTTAGAGCTTAACCACACCTACCCTCACAGCTCAACCACACCCACCTTTAGAGCTCAACCACACATACCCTCACAGCTCAACCACACCCACCTTTAGAGCTCAACCACACCCACCTTTAGAGCTCAACCACACATACCCTCACAGCTCAACCACACCCACCTTTAGAGCTCAACCACACCCACCTTTAGAGCTCAACCACACCTACCCTCACAGCTCAACCACACCCACCTT
The DNA here is from genome assembly GCA_022702515.1 of Ilyophis sp. 1 JC-2022. Classification (NCBI taxonomy): domain Eukaryota; kingdom Metazoa; phylum Chordata; class Actinopteri; order Anguilliformes; family Synaphobranchidae; genus Ilyophis; species Ilyophis sp. 1 JC-2022. The sequence goes on from CM040405.1 coordinate 2,428,672, forward strand.
TAGAGCTCAACCACACCCACCTTTAGAGCTCAACCACACCCACCTTTAGAGCTCAACCACACCCACCTTTAGAGCTCAACCACACCCACCTTTAGAGCTCAACCACACCCACCTTTAGAGCTCAACCACACCCACCTTTAGAGCTCAACCACACCTACCCTCACAGCTCAACCACACCCACCTTTAGAGCTTAACCACACCTAACCTCACAGCTCAACCACACCCACCTTTAGAGCTCAACCACCCCCACCTTTAGAGCTCAACCACACATACCCTCACAGCTCAACCACACCCACCTTTAGAGCTTAACCACACCTACCCTCACAGCTTAACCACACCCACCTTTAGAGCACAACCACACATACCCTCACAGCTCAACCACACCCACCTTTAGAGCTTAACCACACCTACCCTCACAGCTCAACCACACCCACCTTTAGAGCTCAACCACACCCACCTTTAGAGCTTAACCACACCTACCCTCACAGCTTAACCACACCCACCTTTAGAGCTCAACCACACCCACCTTTAGAGCTCAACCACACCCACCTTTAGAGCTCAACCACACATGCCCTCACAGCTCAACCACACCCACCTTTAGAGCTCAACCACACATACCCTCACAGCTCAACCACACCCACCTTTAGAGCTTAACCACACCCACCTTTAGAGCTTAACCACACCTACCCTCACAGCTCAACCACACCCACCTTCAGAGCTTAACCACACCTACTCTCACAGCTCAACCACACCTACCCTCACAGCTCAACCACACCTACCCTCACAGCTCAACCACACCCACCTTTAGAGCTCAACCACACCCACCTTTAGAGCTCAACCACACCTACCCTCACAGCTCAACCACACCCACCTTTAGAGCTCAACCACACCTACCCTCACAGCTCAACCACACCCACCTTTAGAGCTCAACCACACCCACCTTTAGAGCTGAACCACACCCACCCTCAGAGCTTAACCACACCCACCTTTAGAGCTTAACCACACCCACCTTTAGAGCTCAACCACACATACCCTCACAGCTCAACCACACCCACCTTTAGAGCTCAACCACACCCACCTTTAGAGCTTAACCACACCTACCCTCACAGCTTAACCACACCCACATTTAGAGCTCAACCACACCCACCTTTAGAGCTCAACCACACATACCCTCACAGCTCAACCACACCCACCTTTAGAGCTTAACCACACCTACCCTCACAGCTTAACCACACCCACCTTTAGAGCTTAACCACACCCACCTTTAGAGCTTAACCACACCCACCTTTAGAGCTCAACCACACATACCCTCACAGCTCAACCACACCCACCTTTAGAGCTCAACCACACCCACCCTCACAGCTCAACCACACCCACCTTTAGAGCTTAGCCACACCTACCCTCACAGCTCAACCACACCCACCTTTAGAGCTTAACCACACCTACCTTTAGAGCTCAACCACACCTACCTTCAGAGCTTAACCACACCTACCCTCACAGCTCAACCACACCCACCTTTAGAGCTCAACCACACCTACCTTCAGAGCTCAACCACACATACCCTCACAGCTCAACCACACCCACCTTTAGAGCTTAACCACACCTACCCTCACAGCTCAACCACACCCACCTTTAGAGCTCAACCACACCCACCTTTAGAGCTCAACCACACCCACCTTCAGAGCTTAGCCACGCCCACCCTAAACTACAATCACTTTGTGCCATGAGTTCTGTAGCGCTTAACATATTTGTTTGTAGTGTGAGGAGTGTAGCGTGTTGTGTTTAGTAAGTTAGTGTGTGACGTGTTGTGTTTAGCATGTACCGTGTAGCATTTAGCGTGTGGTGTTTATCAGGTTAGTGTGTGACTTGTGCTGTTTAGCGTGTAACATGTAGCATGTCCCATTGTCCCTGTACAGGTGTGTGTGGTCTCTGCCACGGTGGTTCAGCTGGCCTACATTAATGACAGTGTGGTTCTGTCCCAAATCCTCTACTCCACCCTCTGCTTCCTCAACCCCTACTACCCCCTCATGGGCTGCCTTAACTGCATCACCAGGGTGAGGATACACCCCTCTCTCTCTCCCTCTATCTCTCCCTCTATCTCTATCTCTCTCTCTCTCTCTATCTCTCCCTCTCCCTCTCTCTCTCTCTCTCTCTCCCTCTATCTCTCTCTCTCTCTCTCCCTCTATCTCTCCCTCTATCTCTATCTCTATCTCTCTCTCTCCCTCTATCTCCCTCTCTCTTTCTCTCTCTCCCTCTCTTTCTCTCTCCCTCTCTTTCCCTCCCTCTATCTCCCTCCCTCTATCTCTCCCTCTATCTCTCCCTCTATCTCTATCTCTCCCTCTATCTCTCTCTCCCTCTATCTCTCTCTCCCTCTATCTCTCTCTCCCTCTATCTCTCTCTTTCTCTCCCTCTCTCTCCATCTCCCTCTATCTCTCTCTCTCCCTCTATCTCTATCTCTCCCTCTATCTCTCTCTCCCTCTCTCTCTCTCCCTCTATCTCTCCCTTTCCCTCTATCTCTATCTCTCTCCCTCTATCTCTCTCTCTTTCTCTCCCTCTCTCCCTCTATCTCTATCTCTCTCTCTATCCCCCTCTATCTCTATCTCTCTCTCTCCTTCTATCTCTCTCTCTCTTTCTTTCTCTCTCTATCCCCCTCTATCGCTCTCTTTCTCTCTCCCTCTATCTCTCTCCCTCTATCTCTCTCTCCCTCTATCTCGATCTCTCTCCCCCTCTATCTGTCTTTCTCTCTTTCTCTCATAAGAGTTTGTGTAACTGTAGTGTTGTGTTTGACCCAAGGCCACATTCCTTAGCTCTGGCTATGACAATGACAGCTTCCTGTGGAAGGCTCAGCTTATCGCCGTGGTAGCGGTGAGTTCAGCATGCGTCTGTCTGTCTGTCTGTCTATTTGACAGAGGAGGATATCTGTCTGTCTCTGAGATACAGGTGTGTTTGTGGGTGTGTGTCTGTGTGATACAGGTTTGTGTCTGTGGCCGTGTCTGTGTGTGATAAAGGTGTGTCTGTGGCCGTGTCTGTGTGTGATACAGGTGTGTCTCTGTGATACAGGTGTGTTTGTGGGTGTGTGTCTCTGTGATACAGGTGTGTCTGGGTGTTTGTATGATACAGGTATGGGTGTGTCTCTGTGTGATACAGGTGTGTCTCTGTGATACAGGTGTGTTTGTGGGTGTGTCTCTCTGTGATACAGGTGTGTGTGGGTTTTTGTGTGATACAGGGGTGTCTGGGTGTTGTATGATACAGGTGTCTCTGTGTGATACAGGTGTGTTTGGGTATGTTGTGTGTGATACAGGTGTGTCTGGGTGTTTGTATGATACAGGTATGGGTGTGTCTCTGTGATACAGGTGTGTTTGTGTGATACAGGTGTGTCTGGGCCTGTCTGTGTGTGATACAGGTGTGTCTGGGCCTGTCTGTGTGGTACAGGTGTGTCTGTGTGTGATACAGGTGTGTGTTTGGGCGTGTCTGTGTGTGATACAGGTGTGTCTGGGTGTTTGTATGATACAGGTATGGGTGTGTGTGTGATACAGGTGTGTCTCTGTGATACAGGTGTGTCTGGGCCTGTCTGTGTGATACAGGTGTGTTTGTGGGTGTGTCTCTGTGTGATACAGGTGTTTGTGGGTGTGTCTCTGTGTGATACAGGTGTGTCTGGGCCTGTCTCTGTGGGATACAGGTGTGTGTGTGGGCATGTCTGTGTGATACAGGTGTGTCTCTGTGATACAGGTGTGTTTGTGGGTGTGTCTCTGTGTGATACAGGTGTGTCTGGGCCTGTCTGTGTGTGATACAGGTGTGTCTCTGTGATACAGGTGTGGTTGTGGGTGTGTCTCTGTGTGATACAGGTGTGTCTGGGCCTGTCTGTGTGTGATACAGGTGTGTGTGTGGGCATGTCTGTGTGTGATACAGGTGTGTCTCTGTGATACAGGTGTGTGTGTGGGTGTGTCTCTGTGTGATACAGGTGTGTTTCTGTAGCCCTACCTGCAGTGCATCTTGCTTCTGATCCTGCTGCGCTGGCTGGAGATTCGCTGTGGGGGGAGCGCCCTGAAGAACGATCAGCTGTGCAGGTCAGAGTTCAGGGGTCAGGGGTAAATGCGTGTGGGCTTGTGGCGGTTATATTAATTGGTCTCCTCAGCCCTCTCATAGTCACACTGCACCGTTTGGCGCTTCCATAATGGCGGTAACGATTAATCTGAGGCTCATAGATATAGAACCATCCATGTGACATGTCATATGGTGTAATAGTAATTTAGAATTCTAAAATGGAACAGTTTGGCAGCCATCTTACCTGGGTACAGTTCCGACCCAACTATGGCTGTGTCTCAATTGTGAGGCTGCGACCTACGAAGGCCTGGACCGCATACATCAGAAGTACTGTCCCATTACGAAGACTCCTTGAAATGCGGCCTGGAAATGCAGCCTGCTTTTGGCCGATTTTGCAGGATACATCGGTGTACCCTTCGCAGCCTTAGATATCCCACAATGCTTTGCGCAGTTTGCCCGAAAGACGTCTTGACGGAAAATGGCGGACGAGCGCAGCGATCTGGTGTTTAAATTTACGTTTGTTTAAACTTTTTTTTTTTAAGTTTAGCTTTCGGTTATCATGTCGTTACCTGTTGGCTAAAACGTATATTACCTTGAATAAATTTTAAATAAATACATATTTATATTTCAGTATTTTAAAAATTTATTTTACTCTCGGTTTTATTTTCTTGTGAGTCTCTCACTGGCTTAAGTTCTCACGCGCTGGTTGTTTAGGTCTGAGGAGGTTGTGGGCGGGAACTCCGTGACGTAGACGTGAATCCTTCGTAGACTGTCCCATTTCAGCTGCTGTTCAAAAGCCAGCCCAGCCTTCCTCTCTACAAAGAACTGTATTACGGAGGATGCGGTCAGTATAGATAGTTCTATATCTATGGCGGCCACGATGTCACAGCCTCGCATTTGAGACAGCCTATAATAGGAATATAAATGTCATTTGCTTTCTAACCCACTGTGATGTCATAATCGGGTCTCAGAAGCCAGAGAGCTGATGATTGGCTCATAAATATGAAACCATACTGACTGGCCACCATGTTACCTGGGTATGGTCTCAGGAATTGTGGCATTAACGATGACATATGTCACATCTATGGTGCTATATTTATGCTGAGGCATAACTCCTCTCACCCTGTAGGATCCTGCCCCGCCCAGCAGGAGGGAGCAGAACACAGCGGAACCCGGAGGTGTGTGAAGATGAAGATGAGGACGTGCGGGTGGAGAGAGCGCGAGTCAAGGAGGCGCTGACGTGTCAGAGCTGTGAGGAGGTGGGGAGGGCCCTTACTCTGTCATACTCTCACTCACTCACACACTCACTCACAACTCACTCACTCACTCACAAACGCACTCAATCACTCACTCACAAACACACTCACTCACACACTCACTCACAACTCACTCACTCACACAAACGCACGCACACACTCACTCTGTCATACTCTCACTCTGTCTCTCACACTCACTCACGCACTCACACAGACAGTCACTCGCTCACACAAACACACGCACGCACACACTCACTCTGTCATACTCTCACTCACACTCTCACTCTGTCTCACTCACTCACTCACACACATACACACACTCTGTCATACTCTCACTCACTCACTCTGTCATACCGTATGTGTGTATAGTCACTGTGTTCCCTTTCTTAGAAGCCTGTGGTTCTGGCCAATGTCTGTGTGTGTGTGTGTGTGTGGTCACTGCTGTGTGTTCCCTCTCTTAGAAGCCTGTGGTTCTGGTCAGTGTGTGTGTGTGTGGTCACTGCTGTGTGTTCCCTCTCTTAGAAGCCTGTGATTCTGGTCAGTGTGTGTGTGTGTGTGTGTGTGTGGTCACTGCTGTGTGTTCCCTCTCTTAGAAGCCTGTGATTCTGGTCAATAATCTGAGGAAAGTTTACTCCGGTGGGAAGGAGGGTCTTGCCTTCACTAAAAAGACGAAGGTGGCCACCAATAACGTCTCTTTCTCTGTCCGCAAAGGTCAGTAGCAAAATGGATACATCATCTTCCCGCATGGTCTTTTTGTTATATAATTAATATAAAGAGAAGCAGAAAGTGAGGAGAAAAGATGCCGTAATAAACAAAAAAGTCACCCAGATCTACTGCTCTAGATATAGTACTATATACTACACCTAGATATACTACTCCTGAGCATAAACTATCATATAATCTACTGATCTGCAACAGAATCAAGCACCTAGATACACTACTACTGATCATAAACTATCATATAATCTACTGACCTGCAACAGAATCAGACACCTAGATATACTACTCCTGAGCATAAACTATCATATAATCTACTGACCTGCAACAGAATCAGGCACCTAGATATACTACTACTGAGCATAAACTATCATATAATCTACTTCTCTGCAACAGAATCAGGCACCTAGATATACTACTACTGAGCATAAACTATCATATAATCTACTGACCTGCAACAGAATCAAGCACCTAGATATACTACTACTGAGCATAAACTATCATATAATCTACTGACCTGCAACAGAATCAAGCACCTAGATACACTACTACTGAGCATAAACTATCATATAATCTACTGATCTGAAAATGGGAGTGATCTGGAAGCTGCACGTTTATAAACTCGGGAGAGATTTCTGATTGTCCAGAGCATTTGCTGCTGTTTTTGCCTTTAGCCTGGTTATATGCTATGGTTAAGGGGGTATTTGCTGTTTTAGCCTTTAGCCTGGTTATATTCTATGGTTAAGGGGGATTTGCTGTTTTAGCCTTTAGCCTGGTTATATGCTATGGATAAGGGGGTTTGCTGTTTTAGCCTTTAGCCTGGTTATATGCTATGGATAAGGGGGATTTGCTGTTTTAGCCTTTAGCCTGGTTATATGCTATGGATAAGGGGGATTTGCTGTTTTAGCCTTTAGCCTGGTTATATGCTATGGATAAGGGGGATTTGCTGTTTTAGCCTTTAGCCTGGTTATATGCTATGGATAAGGGGGATTTGCTGTTTTAGCCTTTAGCCTGGTTATATGCTATGGTTAAGGGGGATTTGCTGTTTTAGCCTTTAGCCTGGTTATATGCTATGGATAAGGGGGATTTGCTGTTTTAGCCTTTAGCCTGGTTATATGCTATGGTTAAGGGGGATTTGCTGTTTTAGCCTTTAGCCTGGTTATATGCTATGGATAAGGGGGATTTGCTGTTTTAGCCTTTAGCCTGGTTATATGCTATGGATAAGGGGGATTTGCTGCGTTTTAGCCTTTAGCCTGGTTATATGCTATGGTTAAGGGGGATTTGCTGTTTTAGCCTTTAGCCTGGTTATATGCTATGGATAAGGGGGATTTGCTGTTTTAGCCTTTAGCCTGGTTATATGCTATGGATAAGGGGGATTTGCTGTTTTAGCCTTTAGCCTGGTTATATGCTATGGTTAAGGGGGATTTGCTGTTTTAGCCTTTAGCCTTTAGCCTGGTTATATGCTATGGATAAGGGGGATTTGCTGTTTTAGCCTTTAGCCTGGTTATATGCTATGGATAAGGGGGATTTGCTGCTGTTTTAGCCTTTAGCCTGGTTATATGCTATGGATAAGGGGGATTTGCTGTTTTAGCCTTTAGCCTGGTTATATGCTATGGATAAGGGGGATTTGCTGTTTTAGCCTTTAGCCTGGTTATATGCTATGGATAAGGGGGATTTGCTGTTTTAGCCTTTAGCCTGGTTATATGCCATGGTTAAGGGGGATTTGCTGTTTTAGCCTTTAGCCTGGTTATATGCTATGGTTAAGGGGGATTTGCTGTTTTAGCCTTTAGCCTGGTTATATGCTATGGATAAGGGGGGTTTGCTGTTTTAGCCTTTAGCCTGGTTATATGCTATGGATAAGGGGGATTTGCTGTTTTAGCCTTTAGCCTGGTTATATGCTATGGATAAGGGGGATTTGCTGTTTTAGCCTTTAGCCTGGTTATATGCTATGGTTAAGGGGGATTTGCTGTTTTAGCCTTTAGCCTGGTTATATGCTATGGATAAGGGGGATTTGCTGTTTTAGCCTTTAGCCTGGTTATATGCTATGGATAAGGGGGATTTGCTGCTGTTTTAGCCTTTAGCCTGGTTATATGCTATGGTTAAGGGGGATTTGCTGTTTTAGCCTTTAGCCTGGTTATATGCTATGGATAAGGGGGTTTGCTGTTTTAGCCTTTAGCCTGGTTATATGCTATGGATAAGGGGGATTTGCTGTTTTAGCCTTTAGCCTGGTTATATGCTATGGTTAAGGGGGATTTGCTGTTTTAGCCTTTAGCCTGGTTATATGCTATGGATAAGGGGGATTTGCTGTTTTAGCCTTTAGCCTGGTTATATGCTATGGATAAGGGGGATTTGCTGCTGTTTTAGCCTTTAGCCTGGTTATATGCTATGGTTAAGGGGGATTTGCTGTTTTAGCCTTTAGCCTGGTTATATGCTATGGATACGGGGGTTTGCTGTTTTAGCCTTTAGCCTGGTTATATGCTATGGTTAAGGGGGATTTGCTGTTTTTGCCTTTAGCCTGGTTATATGCTATGGATAAGGGGGATTTGCTGTTTTAGCCTTTAGCCTGGTTATATGCTATGGTTAAGGGGGATTTGCTGTTTTAGCCTTTAGCCTGGTTATATGCTATGGATAAGGGGGATTTGCTGTTTTAGCCTTTAGCCTGGTTATATGCTATGGTTAAGGGGGATTTGCTGTTTTAGCCTTTAGCCTGGTTATATGCTATGGTTAAGGGGGATTTGCTGTTTTAGCCTTTAGCCTGGTTATATGCTATGGTTAAGGGGGATTTGCTGTTTTAGCCTTTAGCCTGGTTATATGCTATGGATAAGGGGGATTTGCTGCTGTTTTAGCCTTTAGCCTGGTTATATGCTATGGATAAGGGGGATTTGCTGCTGTTTTAGCCTTTAGCCTGGTTATATGCTATGGTTAAGGGGGATTTGCTGTTTTAGCCTTTAGCCTGGTTATATGCTGTTTTAGCCTTTAGCCTGGTTATATGCTATGGATCAGGGGGATTTGCTGTTTTAGCCTTTAGCCTGGTTATATGCTATGGTTAAGGGGGATTTGCTGTTTTAGCCTTTAGCCTGGTTATATGCTATGGTTAAGGGGGTTTGCTGTTTTAGCCTTTAGCCTGGTTATATGCTATGGATAAGGGGGATTTGCTGTTTTAGCCTTTAGCCTGGTTATATGCTATGGTTAAGGGGGATTTGCTGTTTTAGCCTTTAGCCTGGTTATATGCTATGGTTAAGGGGGATTTGCTGTTTTAGCCTTTAGCCTGGTTATATGCTATGGTTAAGGGGGATTTGCTGTTTTAGCCTTTAGCCTGGTTATATGCTATGGTTAAGGGGGATTTGCTGTTTTAGCCTTTAGCCTGGTTATATGCTATGGTTAAGGGGGATTTGCTGTTTTAGCCTTTAGCCTGGTTATATGCTATGGTTAAGGGGGATTTGCTGTTTTAGCCTTTAGCCTGGTTATATGCTATGGTTAAGGGGGATTTGCTGTTTTAGCCTTTAGCTTGGTTATGTGCTCTTTATCCAAAATGAAAAAATACAACTACAAAATAAAAAGTGGTTGTGAAGTTGACGTGAAATGTAATTACTGTGCGTGTCTGTTGGTTTGTGGATGTACGTACGTGTGTGTACGCTTGTTTGTGTCTCTGTGTGTTTGCAGGAGAAGTGTTGGGTCTATTGGGTCCAAATGGTGCAGGAAAGACTACCATTATGCACATGCTGGCTGGAGATTTAGACCCAACTGTTGGACAGGTGATATATTTATTAAATTTTTTATACAATTCATTGTATAAAATAAGAAAATGTTTCCTCCTAAAACATTTTGAAATACCTGTTTATTTGTTATGAAGGTAGCTGTATGGTGTGTAGTTATTCATGGTTATGAAGCCAGTTAAATGTGAGGTGTGTGGTTATTCATGGTTATGAAGGCGGTAGGATGTGTGGTTATTCATGTTTATGAAGGCTGTAAGATGTGTGGTTATTCATGTTTATGAAGGCGGTAGGATGTGTGGTTATTCATGGTTATGAAGGCTGTAAGATGTGTGGTTATTCATGGTTATGAAGGCTGTAAGATGTGTGGTTATTCATGGTTATGAAGGTGGTTAGCTCTGAGTTGTTTGCCACAGGTGCTGATGGGAGATTATAGCACAGAGTTTCAGCGGGGGGAGACGCCCCTGGAGCATGTTGGGTACTGCCCCCAGGTCAGCCCACTGTGGCCCAAGATCACCCTGCAGGAGCACCTGGAGATCTACGCAGCCATCAAAGGGCTCCACCCACAGGATGCCCCGGGCATCATAAAACGGTATCTCCTCCCTCTGCAATTGAAATTAAAAGATAGAAATTTGAGTGAGAGAGGGAGAGGGAGAGTGGGGTGAATGTGTCTGACAGCGCCCCCTGTATCTCCTGCAGGGTGGTGAATGCTCTGGAGCTAAAGGATCACCTCCATAAGAAAGCAAAGGGCCTGTCGGCTGGGGTCAAGAGGAAGGTCAGCCACCATTCAGCCCTAATTGTACCCACATTCAGCCCCCATTTTACCCACATTCAGCCCCCATTCTACCCTCATTCTACCCACATTCAGCCCTCATTCCACCCACATTCTACCCACATTCAGCCCTCATTCTACCCACATTCAGCCCCCATTCCACCCACATTCAGCCCACATTCAGCCTCCATTCTACCCACATTCAGCCCCCATTCTACCCACATTCAGCCCTCATTCTACCCACATTCAGCCTCCATTCTACCCACATTCAGCCCCCATTCTACCCACATTCAGCCCTCATTCTACCCACATTCAGCCCTCATTCTACCCCCATTCTACCCACATTCAGCCCCCATTCTACCCACATTCAGCCTTAATTATACCCTCATTCAGCCCCCATTCTACCCACATTCAGCTCTCATTCTACCCTCATTCAGCCCACATTCTGAGCCAACTTATCTGTTTCAGTTATGTTTTGCGCTGAGCATGCTGGGAAATCCTCAGATTGTCCTTCTGGATGAGCCTTCCACAGGGATGGACCCAAAATCCAAGCAGCGGATGTGGTGAGCAGGAAATACCACATAAACACCCGCATACAGGAAATACTACAGAAACACCCTGATACAGGAAATACTGTAAATACATAAACACCCAGATACTGTAAATACTACATAAACACCCTGATACAGGAAATACTGTTAATACATAAACACCCTGATACAGGAAATACTGTAAATACATAAACACCCTGATACAGGAAATACTACATAAACACCCTGATACAGGAAATACTGTAAATACATACACCCAGATACTGTAAATACATAAACACCCTGATACAGGAAATACTAATACATAAACACCCTGATACAGGAAATACTGTTAATACATAAACACCCTGATACAGGAAATACTGTGAATACATAAACACCCTGATACAGGAAATACTGTGAATACATAAACACCCTGATACAGGAAATACTGTGAATACATAAACACCCTGATACAGGAAATAATACAGAAACACCCGGATACAAGAAATACTACATAAACACCCTGATACAGGAAATACTGTAAATACATAAACACCCGGATACAGGAAATACTACATAAACACCCTGATACAGGAAATACTGTGAATACATAAACACCCTGATACAGGAAATACTGTGAATACATAAACACCCTGATACAGGAAATACTGTAAATACAGAAACACCCTGATACAGGAAATACTGTAAATACAGAAACACCCGGATACAAGAAATACTACAGAAACACCCTGATACAGGAAATACTGTAAATTCGTAAACACCCTGATACAGGAAATACTGTAAATACAGAAACACCCGGATACAAGAAATACTACAGAAACACCCTGATACAGGAAATACTGTAAATTCATAAACACCCTGATACAGGAAATACTGTAAATACAGAAACACCCTGATACAGGAAATACTGTAAATACAGAAACACCCTGATACAGGAAATACTGTGAATACATAAACACCCTGATACAGGAAATACTGTAAATACAGAAACACCCTGATACAAGAAATACTACAGAAACACCCTGATACAGGAAATACTGTAAATTCATAAACACCCTGATACAGGAAATACTGTAAATACAGAAACACCCTGATACAGGAAATACTGTGAATACATAAACGCCCTGATACAGGAAATATTGTAAATTCATAAACGCCCTAATACAGGAAATATTGTAAATTCATAAATGCTCTGATGCAGGAAATATTGTAAATATATACACTCATAGGCAAGTTTATATCGTATTCATTATGTATAATCATAGCAGAGTTAATGTAGTGTTGATTATGTATAATCATAGGCGAGTTCATAGCGTGTTCATTATGTATAATCATAGCAGAGTTAATGTGGTGTTGATTATGTATAATCATAGGCAAGTTCATAGCGTGTTCATTATGTATGATCATAGGAGTGTTTATAGTGTGTTGATTATGTATAATCATAGGCGAGTTTATAGCGTGTTCATTATGTATGATCATAGGAGGGCGATACGTGCTGCTTTCAAGGATCGCCAGCGTGGGGCAGTCCTAACCACACACTACATGGAGGAAGCGGAGGCGGTGTGTGACCGCGTGGCCATCGTTGTGTCAGGCAAGATCAGGTGAGGGGAGCCATTCAATCTAACCCAACAGCACTGTAATTCAGTCTAACCCCACTGCACTGTAATTCAGTCTAACCCCACTGCACTGTAATTCAGTCTAACCCCACTGCACTGTAATTCAGTCTAACCCCACTGCACTGTAATTCAGTCTAACCCCACTGCACTGTAATTCAGTCAAACCCCACTGCACTGTAATTCAGTCTAACCCCACTGCACTGTAATTCAGTCTAACCCCACTGCACTGTAATTCAGTCTAACCCCACTGCACTGTAATTCAGTCTAACCCCACTGCACTGTAATTCAGTCTAACCCCACTGCACTGTAATTCAGTCTAACCCCACTGCACTGTAATTCAGTCTAACCCCACTGCACTGTAATTCAGTCTAACACCACTGCACTGTAATTCAGTCTAACACCACTGCACTGTAATTCAGTCAAACCCCACTGCACTGTGAGACTCAGGTGTTCAGGTTGAGTCTCAGGTGTTCAGAGGATGTTCAGTTGTTCAATAGGACGGTCTCTTCAGGTGCATCGGATCCATCCAGCACCTGAAAGGGAAATATGGGCGGGGCTACAGCCTGGAGGTGAAGCTGAGGGAGGAGCAGGCGGGGCTCCAGCAGGTGGCGCTGTTACATGAAGAACTGCTGAGGATCTTCCCACACGCTGCGCGGCAAGAGAGGTGGGCATGGCCTTTACGCTTTTTACAGTCTGGGGGTGGATACTTACTGAGGTTTGGGGGCGGGCGGAGTGGGGCGTATACTGACGGGGGTTTGGGGGTGGATACTGATGGGGGTTTGGGGGCAGGCAGAGTGGGGCGGATACTGACGGGGGTTTGGGGGAGGGCAGAGAGTGGGGTGGGTGTTTGGGGGCGGGACCTGTGAGTAATGCCATGCAGTAATGCTCTCTCCTCGCTCTCTCGCTCTCTCGCTCTCTCATAGCTTTGTAACTCTGATGGTGTACAGGGTTCCTATGGAGGATGTTGGGTCTCTAGCCGATTCTTTTTCTCAGTTGGAAAGTGGTGAGTAAGCCCTGATTAAATGACCTTACACCTACAACTTATATTTAACACATTTTAGTGTACCGTACCTTGTTTAACCCATTTTAATCTTCTAATAATAGTACCCATTTTAATGTACCGTACCTTGTTTAACCCATTTTAATCTTCTAATAATAGTACCCATTTCAATGTACCGTACCTTGTTTAACCCATTTTAATCTTCTAATAATAGTACCCTACCCATTTTAATGTACCGTACCTTGTTTAACCCATTTTAATCTTCTAATAATAGTACCCATTTCAATGTACCGTACCTTGTTTAACCCATTTTAATCTTCTAATAATAGTACCCATTTCAATGTACCGTACCTTGTTTAACCCATTTTAATCTTCTAATAATAGTACCCATTTCAATGTACCGTACCTTGTTTAACCCATTTTAATCTTCTAATAATAGTACCCATTTTAGTACCGTACCTTATATTTAACCCATTTTAATCTTCTAATAATAGTACCAATTTTAGTGCCATACCTTATTTTTAACCCATTTTAATCGTCTAACAATAGTACCCGTTTTAGTACCGTACCTTATGTTTAACCCATTTTAATCTTCTAATAATAGTACCCATTTTAATGTACCATACCTTGTTTAACCCATTTTAATCTTCTAACAATAGTACCCGTTTTAGTACCGTACCTTATGTTTAACCCATTTTAATCTTCTAATAATAGTACCCATTTTAATGTACCATACCTTGTTTAACCCATTTTAATCGTCTAACAATAGTACCCGTTTTAGTACCGTACCTTATGTTTAACACATTTTAATCTTCTAACAATAGTACCCATTTTAGTACCGTATCTTATATTTAACCCATTTTCGTCTTCTAATAATAGTGCCCATTTTAGTACCGTACCGTAGTTTTTCACTTTAATTATTTTTAATTGTATTTTTACAGCAAAACAAACCTTCAGCTTTGAGGAGTATAATTTCTCCCAGTCTACATTAGAACAGGTGAGTATCCATGTTAAGGGCACTGCTGTGTTACAGTCTCGGTTTTTTACCTGGTCTGACTGTCCTCCTCTTGCCTCCCGCTCAGGTGTTTCTGGAGTTTGCGAAGGAGCAGGAGAATGAGGAGGAGCATGTGGGGTCTCTCAGTACCTCTTTCCGGTGGCAGCGACTGCATCAGGAGGGGCCTGTACCCCAAAATCAGACCGACAGTGTCGTACAGCAGCTCTGACCCCCGCCCCCTCCGCGCTCACTCACTAGACCACACCCCTTCTGCTCTCCACAACAGACTGGGTTGCATACTTATTACATCACAACATCACACACACACTCACACACTCACAAATGCACACACACATGCCTACCACGGAGAGACTTTTACAGAAATCTGTCCGGTGTCTTCATTTTGGATCCTGTAGCAACAATAGTGACATACGCATTTACGTGTGTGTGTGTGAGCATGAGTGTGTGCGTGCATGTGTGTGTTTTTGTGTGAGTGTGTGTCCAGACTTCTTATTAATATTATTATTACTGTTGTTGTTGTTGGTACCCTCATCCAGGGTGAGCGCTTCAGTACAATCAGTGGCACAGCCAGGATTTGAACCCTGCAGCCCTGCCACCTGGTCACTGCACTATAATACACACTGGTGCCGCCCACAAACTTTCTTTGGTTTGATTGATGCATCAGCTCAAGTATGATTTGCTTTTATGATTAACCGTTTAGCACTACATCTCAAGTTTTTAAGATTAATATTTTACAGGCTGGTCTGAGGCGTGTGGCGCTGCTGCAAATATGTTTCTGTTCCACCATGGGCAGGAGGCGTGTGCGTGTTTACCTACATGGTTTCCTTCCTTTACAAGGTCTTGATATAGGTACATGTACAGGTGTTCTTGTGCAGGCAAATTAAACAGCTGAGACCTGCTCTTATTGTGACAAGTTGGGTGGCTTAGAGAGTCCTGTTTCTATTTTAACAAAATTGTATTTAATTTTTATAAAGTGCAATATCTCTGTGCGTGTGTGTGTTCACAGAATTCTGTAAGCAGCGTGTCATCACTTAGCGTAGCATCCATGCATCTTCTCTCATGCAGAAATTTACTGTCCATAGACCTGTCTGTCAGTCTGTCTGTCAGCCATCCTCACACCTGACCTTTCTGTGACCCCTGTGCAGTCTGCAGTTGCCCCAGACCAGTTCTGTCCCTGAGAAACTGCCCCGCAAACTTTCCCCCGCAAACTGCCCCGCTTTCTATCGATGGAGTTCAAATATGGGCTTTGGGGTAAAGATAATTACTTTTTAGCTGATGGTGGAACCTGTACAGAATATAGTATTTGTAATGAATGGGGTGGCACTTGCCTGATGTTGGGTTTTTTTGTTGGAGAACATTAATGCTCTACGATACTGTACTTGCTGCTTTACTGGGTGACCTTTGACCTTTTATAATCTCAAATCCATGTGTGATGTTCACTCCTGACTTCTGACACCTTTAATAAAAACTTCAATATGAAAATCAATGAGCACAGCTGCTAAGTTACTGACACCTACAAACCATTAAAGGGGTTCTTCCTCATCCTCATACTGGTGAGAAGGTCAAGGTCAAAGGGTTCATGCATGGTTAGCGTAGCATGCTGCTGATAGCGTAGCATGCTACATGCTGATATGCCACTACGGATTGACCTATATTGGCCAAACAAAAAGGGCCCTCAAAACACAAAGCTGCTATTAGAAATGCTAACGGACTATTCCATGGCTAAACATTACCAAAAAGCAGGACGTGGTACCTCCACCTACTCACTACGCTTTGTATGTTTGGAGAGGTTGGAGATATCAATTAGAGGTGGAACCATCTGGGCTCAACGAGGAGCTAAATTTGGGGCCTTTAATTTAGAGAAGACATCTTATTTTAATTGAACAGGGAATTCAATGTTCAATTTCAAACTATTTGTATACGCATGTGAACATGCCAATATGGAAAAGGGCCTAAGACAGAGTCCATTCTTAACACTTATGTGTCATAAAAGAATGTGACGCTTGCATTATCCAATATGTATTCCTGAGCCATGTAC
The DNA here is from genome assembly GCA_022702515.1 of Ilyophis sp. 1 JC-2022. Taxonomy (NCBI): domain Eukaryota; kingdom Metazoa; phylum Chordata; class Actinopteri; order Anguilliformes; family Synaphobranchidae; genus Ilyophis; species Ilyophis sp. 1 JC-2022. Next base: position 2,445,397 of record CM040405.1, read on the forward strand.
TTAATCATAATGTATTTCATTTTAGCAATGCATAATCTAATCTGCTAATATTAGCCTCTTTACTATATAGTCATATACATATATTATATATTTTTTATGTAACTGGGATCTTTAAATCACTAATGTCTTTGACTTTTCTTATAGTATCAGTGTTTATTATTTAATTATATGTGATTGACTGATTGTCACAGGCCACAAATCTAATTGAATCACCTGGGCGGAACCAGAACACCTGCAATTAATCTTGTCTTTGCAATTATTAGAAAACGACTTTCAGCCCATTAGATCACAATGCTCTGAGGAAGACCCTGTCGACTTTCAGCCCATTAGATCACAATGCTCTGAGGAAGACCCTGTGGACTTTCAGCCCATTAGATCACAGTGCTCTGAGGAAGACCCTGTCGACTTTCAGCCCATTAGATCACAGTGCTCTGAGGAAGACCCTGTCGACTTTCAGCCCATTAGATCACAATGCTCTGAGGAAGACACTGTCGACTTTCAGCCCATTAGATCACAGTGCTCTGAGGAAGACCCTGTCGACTTTCAGCCCATTAGATCACAGTGCTCTGAGGAAGACCCTGTCGACTTTCAGCCCATTAGATCACAATGCTCTGAGGAAGACCCTGTGGACTTTCAGCCCATTAGATCACAATGCTCTGAGGAAGACCCTGTCGACTTTCAGCCCATTAGATCACAGTGCTCTGAGGAAGACCCTGTGGACTTTCAGCCCATTAGATCACAATGCTCTGAGGAAGACCCTGTGGACTTTCAGCCCATTAGATCACAGTGCTCTGAGGAATACACTGTCGACTTTCAGCCCATTAGATCACAGTGCTCTGAGGAAGGCACTGTCGACTTTCAGCCCATTAGATCACAGTGCTCTGAGGAAGACCCTGTCGACTTTCAGCCCATTAGATCACAATGCTCTGAGGAAGACCCTGTCGACTTTCAGCCCATTAGATCACAGTGCTCTGAGGAAGACCCTGTGGACTTTCAGCCCATTAGATCACAATGCTCTGAGGAAGACCCTGTGGACTTTCAGCCCATTAGATCACAGTGCTCTGAGGAATACACTGTCGACTTTCAGCCCATTAGATCACAGTGCTCTGAGGAAGGCACTGTCGACTTTCAGCCCATTAGATCACAGTGCTCTGAGGAAGACCCTGTCGACTTTCAGCCCATTAGATCACAGTGCTCTGAGGAAGACCCTGTCGACTTTCAGCCCATTAGATCACAGTGCTCTGAGGAATACACTGTCGAAACGCATCAGCATTGTGTATATTACTCTGCACCATAAATTTATGTTGAAATTTTTTGAGTGGTAGATCTCTTTTTTGGAAGTTGCGGACCATTTTTGCATTTTCATATGAATATACCCTGGGACCCGCACCTCAACCCATGAATTCAGAAAAGGCTTCTAGTTGCACCAGCAGCCTATTTTAAAATGTATACAGGTGCAGCTCAAAAAATTTGAATATCGTGAAAATGTTCAATATTTTTTGTCACTCGTTTCAGAAAGTGAAACTCATATATTAAATATTCATTACACATAGAGTGAAATATTTCAAGCCTTTATTTCTTGTAATTTTGATTATTATGGCTTACAGCTAATGAAAACCCAAATTCAGTGTCTCAGAAAATTAGAATATTGTGAAAAAGTTCAATATTGGAAACTCATGGTGTCACACTCTAATCAGCTAATTAACTCAAAACACCTACAAAGGTTTCCTGGACCTTTAAATGGTCTCTCAGTCTGGTTCAGTAGGTTACACAATCATGGGGAAGATTGCTGACTTGACAGATGTCCAGAAGACAGTCATTGACACCCTCCACAAGGAGGGTAAGCCACAAAAGGTCATTGCTAAAGAAGCTGGTTGTTCACAGAGTGCTGTATCCAAGCATATTCATAGAAAGTTGAGTGGAAGGAATAAGTGTGGTAGGAAAAGATGCACAAGCAACAGGGATAGCCGCAGCCTTGAGAGGATTGTCGAGCAAAATCCATTCAAGAATTTGGGGGAGCTTCACAAGGAGTGGACTGAGGCTGGAGTCAGTGCATCAAGAGCCACCACGCACAGACGAATCCAGGACATGGGCTACAAATGTCGCATTCCTCGTGTCAAGCCACTCCTGAACCAGAGACAACATCAGAAGCGTCTTACCTGGGCTAAGGAGAAAAATAACTGGACTGTTGCTCAGTGGTCCAAAGTCCTCTTTTCAGATGAAAGTAAATTTGGCATTTCATTTGGAAATCAAGGTCCCAGAGTCTGGAGGAAGAGTGGAGAGGCACAGAGTCCACGTTGCTTGAAGTCCAGTGTGAATTTTCCACAGTCAGTGATGATTTGGGGTGCCATGTCATCTGCTGGTGTTGGTCCACTGTGTTTTCTGAAGTCCACAGTCAACGCAGCCATCTACCAGGAAATGTTAGAGCACTTCATGCTTCCTTCTGCTGACAAGCTTTATGGAGATGCTGATTTCATTTTCCAGCAGTACTTGGCACCTGCCCACACTGCCAAAAGTACCAAAAGCTGGTTCAATGACCATGGTATTACTGTGCTTGATTGGCCAGCAAACTTGCCTGACCTGAACCCCATAGAGAATCTATGGGGTATTGTCAAGAGGAAGATGAGACACCAGACCCAACAATGCAGACGACCTGAAGGCCGCTATCAAAGCAACCTGGGCTTCCATTACACCCCGGCAGTGCCACAGGCTGATCGCCTCCATGCCACTTGTGCTCATTTGGCTGATATGTTCATATGGCTTTTACATGTAGTGATCTATAAAATGAAACATGAAATGTATTTATAATATGTTAACTTTCTTTCAATGATGACTATTATTAAGGCATATTATATTTGAATGCAGACCTGCCCGCCTTTTCCACAGTACTTTAACGAAAGTGAGAAACGCAGAATATCACGTTGGAATATATTATTTTGAGGAACCTAAGACATTTAGTTATTTCATGTTGATGTGAATTATTAATAATAATAACTTTATTTGTATAGCACCTTTCAAGCATTTAGCACAAAGTGCTTTACAGCAGTAGAACAAATAGCACAATAAGGTTACAATACAAATTGAAAACACAATAATAAAAATAGAAAACAGATATAAATAAATGTCAAATAAATAATAGAAACAGGGTAATACAGAGTGACTGAATCTAGAGTAAAAAGTGGTTAAAATGGGTAAAACAGAAGTGAAAATACAGGTCATACATTAAAAGGCAGTTTGATAAAAGCGGGTCTTAAGAAGGGATTTAAGAGAGGGCGCTGACTCAGCAGCTCTGATGCTCAAAGGGAGGCTGTTCCAGAGTCTCAGGGCTTTTACAGCTTAGGCATGATCACCCTTAGTTCTTAGTTTGGACTGTGGAACAGCTGGAAAGCCCTTGCTAGAGGATCTAAGAGGTCTTTGAGTCTCATACGAAGCTAATAATTCTAAAATATAACTGGGTGCCAGACCATGTAATGCCTTGTAAGTGACAAGTACATTTTTAAAATTGATTCTAAAATGAACTGGTAGCCAATGGAGGGACGCTAGTACTGGAGTGTGTGACTGTTTTTTTGTTCTAGTCAAGAGTCTAGCAGCAGAATTCTGGACAACCTGGTAATACAGTCATGGTTCATACATGTAAACAAGGCATTACAGTAGTCTAAGCGTGAAGAAATAAAAGCAGGTATAAGTTTATCTGTGTCCTCAAAGGATAAAACAAGGTCGGACCAAGAATAGAGCCCTGCGGAATGCCACAACAGACCAAAGCCGATGAGGATCTATAATGTCCAATGGAGACGAAGAAGGTTCTATCTATTGGTCATATTGTTATCCCACAACGATGCAATGTTCTGGAAACCAAATATAATACCAGATGGGAACGTTCCAGATACGTTAAGAAAACTTTCCTGGAAAATGGCAAGGGAACGTTAATTTAAACCATAATAGAACGTACCCCTAACCTTGAAAAAACCTTCCTGGAACGTTCCCAGAACCAAAAATGGTTTGCTGCATAGGCTACGAGTGGAAATAAATACCCATTGAAATAAATAAAAGAGACGTCAAATAATGAATATTTATTTTGACACACGCCAATAACAGCTTGTTTAGCCTGATCTTCCGAGAAAAAAAATCCAAGCGTGATTTTCAGGTTATATGATTCCAAAATGGGCATTTGAGGGCTAATAACCATTGCTTTTTTCTGTTACCCAGTGAACATTTTTGTGTTGAAAAGTCGGCGAAACGCTGTGTGTATAATGTTCAGATGAATGCTAATAAGGGTTAGCGTCCGTTTATGTCAACAAGTCTCTCAACCTAGATTCCCCCACCCTGACGTCTAGATTCCAGCCAATTTAGGTTGGTTTCATGAGGTTTTTTTAGGCTACGGAAATCCTGCTCCAATGCCAGTGCTAAGTAGTACGACTTAACGTAGCTACTACGACAGAGGCCCTGAAAGGCAAGGTAAAAAAAAAAAGTTAATAAATCGTACGTACGGTACGAGATAATCTTAGGTTTTGACCACACACAAAAAAATGTCACCTTGCCTTTCAGGGCTTCCGTATCATGATGTGGAATGCAGGGAGCCCTGACTGAATCAGTGCATTTTGCTTATTTTATTTATTCATACGCATATGCAACGTGCCGCATCCACAGCCTAGGACACGCGAGGCGGGTTTCAGCCAGTGGCGCGGGAGCCTCCACCGCAGTGTAAATGTAATTAAGCCAGCGCTCATCGCAGCTGCCTCCACACCGTCCGACTCGATGCCCAATAAGTATCAGAGCGGTTATTTGTTCGGGCTAACTGATGGTACACCATACTTTTTTTTTAAAACAGAGGAACCAGCGACCTCTGACGTATATCCTTTGTTTTAAATGCTGTTTGTATATGCTGTTTTACGTGTGTATTGTAGATCATTGTAGAGGTGATGGAATGCAGGCATCCGTTAAGATTTCCCGGCCGACATGACTGAGGTTTATGAATCACTGAAGGTTTAACCTTGTAAGACGAGAACTGCGTAGGCAGGGGAACGTTGTTTCCCGAGAGCTCTTTATAACAGTGAGTTTACGGAGCCATAGAGAGTAATGCTAATGATAACCTGGGGTGTTAAAAAGGCAGCCCACCCACCGCTTCCCGGACCCCACTCGTTTGGTGTACCCGTTGTTCTTTAGAGCGTCCCTCCGCCCTCGCGCTTGTTGTGGGAATGCGGCGCGAGTGTCACTCCACCCACGAGCCGCGTCCTGTGCAGCTCCCAGCTCAAGAGGCGAGATGCGAGCCATTGTGCCCTGAAAGCGCATTTCGCCCAGGGACAACCGGAAAATACAATTCATTTCACAAACTAGATTTCTCAGTTTAACACCTACCCTGCCACTAAATTGTACGTTATTACCTTTAAATTGCGATTTTACTGTCATCGAGAAATACATTTCACTCTGTGGTGTCCTATTACGAAACGACAAGGGGAATTAATGATTTATCTTGTCTGACTTGACAAGCATTTGTGTATAGCTTTCAAACCAAATTATAGTCCTTAATTACGCATGCAAAGTACTACATCCTCCCTTCCCCCATTTTACCTTATTTGGTCGCATATTGCATGACAGCCGTGTTTAAGGTAATTCCGTCACTGACCTGAATACCACTGACCTGGACACGCGCTACCCAACGCAGCAATCCACAGGGTATATGTCTCATGTTTAAAAGGAAGCACATTTAAGTTTCCATCCACATTTCTATGCGCTGCATTCAATTTCTCTGCGCTAGACACACTACTGGACGCTCTGCAATTATATTTATTTTGGAATGTACAGGAATCGTGTTTGGTATAAATATATCTTTGTTCTACGTTCATCACGATGATCTTGAAGTTTTTGCAGTGTTTTTTTTTTATTTTATTTTTTTTCAAAGAGACTTGCAGTACAAATACACGTTCGCCTCTTTTGGGCAATCGGAAGCAAACACCAGCGGTTTGTGGTCCCTGTGACCACAGGGTAGGCTATGCTACTGGACTGGCTACACTGCTCTAATAAAGACCGTTGTAGATAATCCGTTCAGTGTTGGTTAACACATTTAAACAACAATTATCCGTTGGAAAATCAGGGACAAAAATAACCTCATCGCCCCCCACCCACCCCCTGTACCAAGAAGCAGGTCGCTCCGGTTGCCACGCGCTGCTGTGGGCAGGGGGAGTCGCTTGTGACGTCGCCGCCGCAGTGTCTGTTCTGTCCGGATAAGCACAGTGTATCATTTACAGCGTCCAGGAGTGCGTTAGCTCGCGTCGTTCACCACGTTTGGGGAATAGTTATCGGGCAATAAAACAAATTAATGTAGGTTAATAACATTTAAATAGTTTTTTGTGCCTTTCTATTGCAATTCAAAAGTTCAGTTTTTCTATAGGCTAGTTCCTGTTTTACGATTGATTAAAATTCCAGTGTATATTAATGTATTCAATTGTTTTACTGACGAGACTACTCACAGCGTCAGATCCGCTGTCACGTTTCAAACCGAAATCATGGAATGGTCATTAATGTACAGTTAAAACAGCTGAATACGTTTGTTTTATGCAATGATGTCCCCAGTTTGTGTATTCTGGGGTGATTGTCCCTGATAGTGTGTATTCTGGTGTGATTGTCCCTGATAGTGTGTATGCTGTTGTGATTGTCCCTGATAATGTGTATGCTGTTGTGATTGTCCCTGATAGTGTGTGTATTCTGGTGTGATTGTCCCTGATAGTGTGTATGCTGTTGTGATTGTCCCTGATAGTGTGTATGCTGTTGTGATTGTCCCTGATAGTGTGTATGCTGTTGTGATTGTCCCTGATAGTGTGTATGCGGTTGTGATTGTCCCTGATAGTGTGTATGCTGTTGTGATTGTCCCTGATAGTGTGTATGCTGTTGTGATTGTCCCTGATAGTGTGTATGCTGTTGTGATTGTCCCTGATAGTGTGTATGCTGTTGTGATTGTCTCTGATAGTGTGTATGCTGTTGTGATTGTCCCTGATAGTGTGTGTATTCTGGTGTGATTGTCCCTGATAGTGTGTATGCTGTTGAGATTGTCCCTGATAGTGTGTATTCGGTTGTGATTGTCCCTGATAGTGTGTATGCTGTTGTGATTGTCCCTGATAGTGTGTATGCTGTTGAGATTGTCCCTGATAGTGTGTGTATTCTGGTGTGATTGTCCCTGATAGTGTGTATGCTGTTGAGATTGTCCCTGATAGTGTGTATTCGGTTGTGATTGTCCCTGATAGTGTGTATGCTGTTGTGATTGTCCCTGATAGTGTGTATGCGGTTGTGATTGTCCCTGATAGTGTGTATGCTGTTGTGATTGTCCCTGATAGTGTGTATGCTGTTGTGATTGTCCCTGATAGTGTGTATTCTGTTGTGATTGTCCCTGATAGTGTGTATGCTGTTGTGATTGTCCCTGATAGTGTGTATGCGGTTGTGATTGTCCCTGATAGTGTGTGTATTCTGTTGTGATTGTCCCTGATAGTGTGTATGCTGTTGTGATTGTCCCTGATAGTGTGTATGCTGTTGTGATTGTCCCTTATAGTGTGTATGCTGTTGTGATTGTCCCTGATAGTGTGTATTCTGTTGTGATTGTCCCTGATAGTGTGTATGCTGTTGTGATTGTCCCTGATAGTGTGTATTCTGTTGTGATTGTCCCTGATAGTGTGTATGCTGTTGTGATTGTCCCTGATAGTGTGTATGCTGTTGTGATTGTCCCTGATAGTGTGTATGCTGTTGTGATTGTCCCTTATAGTGTGTATGCTGTTGTGATTGTCCCTGATAGTGTGTATTCTGGTGTGATTGTCCCTGATAGTGTGTATACGGTTGTGATTGTCCCTGATAGTGTGTATGCTGTTGTGATTGTCCCTGATAGTGTGTATGCTGTTGTGATTGTCCCTGATAGTGTGTGTATTCTGTTGTGATTGTCCCTGATAGTGTGTATGCTGTTGTGATTGTCCCTGATAGTGTGTATTCTGTTGTGATTGTCCCTGATAGTGTGTATGCTGTTGTGATTGTCCCTGATAGTGTGTATGCTGTTGTGATTGTCCCTTATAGTGTGTATGCTGTTGTGATTGTCCCTGATAGTGTGTATGCTGTTGTGATTGTCCCTGATAGTGTGTATTCTGTTGTGATTGTCCCTGATAGTGTGTATGCTGTTGTGATTGTCCCTGATAGTGTGTATGCTGTTGTGATTGTCCCTTATAGTGTGTATGCTGTTGTGATTGTCCCTGATAGTGTGTATGCGGTTGTGATTGTCCCTGATAGTGTGTGTATTCTGTTGTGATTGTCCCTGATAGTGTGTATGCTGTTGTGATTGTCCCTGATAGTGTGTATGCTGTTGTGATTGTCCCTTATAGTGTGTATGCTGTTGTGATTGTCCCTGATAGTGTGTATTCTGGTGTGATTGTCCCTGATAGTGTGTATACGGTTGTGATTGTCCCTGATAGTGTGTATGCTGTTGTGATTGTCCCTGATAGTGTGTATGCTGTTGTGATTGTCCCTGATAGTGTGTGTATTCTGTTGTGATTGTCCCTGATAGTGTGTATGCTGTTGTGATTGTCCCTGATAGTGTGTATGCTGTTGTGATTGTCCCTGATAGTGTGTATGCTGTTGTGATTGTCTCTGATAATGTGTATGCTGTTGTGATTGTCTCTGATTGTGTGTATACGATTGTGATTGTCCCTGATAGTGTGTGTATGCTGTTGTGATTGTCCCTGATAGTGTGTATGCTGTTGTGATTGTCCCTGATAGTGTGTGTATTCTGTTGTGATTGTCCCTGATAGTGTGTATGCTGTTGTGATTGTCCCTGATAGTGTGTATTCTGGTGTGATTGTCCCTGATAGTGTGTGTATTCTGGTGTGATTGTCCCTGATAGTGTGTATGCTGTTGTGATTGTCCCTGATAGTGTGTATGCAGTTGTGATTGTCCCTGATAGTGTGTATGCTGTTGAGATTGTTCCTGATAGTGTATGTATTCTGGTGTGATTGTCCCTGATAGTGTGTATGCTGTTGTGATTGTCCCTGATAGTGTGTATGCTGTTGAGATTGTCCCTGATAGTGTGTATGCGGTTGTGATTGTCCCTGATAGTGTGTATGCTGTTGTGATTGTCCCTGATAGTGTGTATGCTGTTGTGATTGTCCCTGATAGTGTGTATGCGGTTGTGATTGTCCCTGATAGTGTGTATGCTGTTGTGATTGTCCCTGATAGTGTATGTATTCTGTTGTGATTGTCCCTGATAGTGTGTATGCTGTTGTGATTGTCCCTGATAGTGTGCATGCTGTTGTGATTGTCCCTGATAGTGTGTGTATTCTGTTGTGATTGTCCCTGATAGTGTGTGTATTCTGGTGTGATTGTCCCTGATAGTGTGTATGCTGTTGTGATTGTCCCTGATAGTGTGTGTATTCTGGTGTGGTTGTCCCTGATAGTGTGTGTATTCTGGTGTGATTGTCCCTGATAGTGTGTATGCTGTTGTGATTGTCCCTGATAGTGTGTGTATTCTGGTGTGATTGTCCCTGATAGTGTGTGTATGCTGTTGTGATTGTCCCTGATAGTGTGTATGCTGTTGTGATTGTCCCTGATAGTGTGTATGCTGTTGTGATTGTCCCTGATAGTGTGTGTATTCTGGTGTGGTTGTCCCTGATAGTGTGTATGTGGTTGTGATTGTCCCTGATAGTGTGTATGCGGTTGTGATTGTCCCTGATAGTGTGTATGCTGTTGTGATTGTCCCTGATAGTGTGTATGCTGTTGTGATTGTCTCTGATAGTGTGTATGCTGTTGTGATTGTCTCTGATTGTGTGTATACGATTGTGATTGTCCCTGATAGTGTGTATGCTGTTGTGATTGTCCCTGATAGTGTGTATGCTGTTGTGATTGTCCCTGATAGTGTGTATGCTGTTGTGATTGTCCCTGATAGTGTGTATGCTGTTGTGATTGTCCCTGATAGTGTGTATACGGTTGTGATTGTCCCTGATAGTGTGTATGCTGTTGTGATTGTCCCTGATAGTGTGTATGCTGTTGTGATTGTCCCTGATAGTGTGTGTATTCTGTTGTGATTGTCCCTGATAGTGTGTATGCTGTTGTGATTGTCCCTGATAGTGTGTATGCTGTTGTGATTGTCTCTGATAGTGTGTATGCTGTTGTGATTGTCTCTGATTGTGTGTATACGATTGTGATTGTCCCTGATAGTGTGTATGCTGTTGTGATTGTCCCTGATAGTGTGTATGCTGTTGTGATTGTCCCTGATAGTGTGTATGCTGTTGTGATTGTCCCTGATAGTGTGTATGCTGTTGTGATTGTCCCTGATAGTGTGTATACGGTTGTGATTGTCCCTGATAGTGTGTATGCTGTTGTGATTGTCCCTGATAGTGTGTATGCTGTTGTGATTGTCCGGTTTTCTCTTGGTGTCTGTGTTAGTCCAGCTCTGCAATGGTACGCTTGCCCTGTTAACGCAAAGTCTCACTCAGTTTTAAATCTCAGTGTAGCATTTGGTTCCAGTAAGATACCAAATTTGTATAATAATAATTCTAATAAGTTAGAACAGAGCTTACACAGACTGCTTACCTCTGCTGATCAGTGGACCTTTCTCACAGAGCTAAAGAAATACATTTTTCTGATTTGTAGCATAATTTATATTATGCATATAGCATCAGAGGCAGAGAGAGACAGAGAAAGATAGAGAGAGAGGGAGACTTAGATAGAGAGAGACAGAGAGGGAGACAAAAAGAGAGGGAGATAGGAGACAGAGAGAGAGGGAGATGGAGAGAGAGGGAGATAGGAGAGAGAGAGGGAAAGAGGAAGACAGGGAGGGGGTTGCAGACGTCGTGACCATGGGAGAAGGAGCTGGTGGATTCCCCTCCTACACTCTGTACACAAAGCGCTGCGTTTCACTGTTTCTACATGCATTCTACCCACCTCCACCTTCTCTGAGTGAACACCTCATTCTCACCTCACTGTCTCGCTCATATACGTGTGTGTGTGTGTGTGTGTGTCGGTGTGTATGTGTGTGTGTCGGTGTGTATGCATGCATAAATATATACTGCATATGTACACACACACACATACACACACACACACACACACACACACAGGACTTCACTAAATCACCAAAAGTACTTCACAAAATACTCTGATGAGAATGTCAAGATGTCTGTAAGTATGGCACAGTTATGATTAAAGGCATAATTGCAATTAATTTTGTCATAATGCATCATAGATTTCTTTCTATTTTTTATTCTATTTTTCTAGCAATATTCCCATTGTTTTATTTTATGAAGATATATTTAAATGCAGTATGATGTCGGCACATCGGCCTGATAAATTAAGATGATTTTGGATGCTTTTTTTTTCTTTTCCCCTGACTTGGAAAGCCATCAGGCATGAGCAGAAGAGTGCAGAGTGCAGAATGCAGACAGGCATGAGCAGAAGAGTGCAGAATGCAGACAGGCATGAGCAGCAGAGTGCAGACAGGCATGAGCAGCAGAGTGCAGAGTGCAGACAGGCATGAGCAGTAGAGTGCAGAGTGCAGACAGGCATGAGCAGCAGAGTGCAGACAGACATGAGCAGCAGAGTGCAGACAGGCATGAGCAGCAGAGTGCAGACAGGCATGAGCAGCAGAGTGCAGAGTGCAGACAGGCATGAGCAGCAGAGTGCAGAGTGCAGACAGGCATGAGCAGCAGAGTGCAGAGTGCAGACAGGCATGAGCAGCAGAGTGCAGACAGGCATGAGCAGCAGAGTGCAGACAGGCATGAGCAGCAGAGTGCAGACAGGCATGAGCAGCAGAGTGCAGACAGGCATGAGCAGCAGAGTGCAGACAGGCATGAGCAGCAGAGTGCAGACAGGCATGAGCAGCAGAGTGCAGAGTGCAGACAGGCATGAGCAGCAGAGTGCAGACAGGCATGAGCAGCAGAGTGCAGAGTGCAGACAGGCATGTGCAGCAGAGTGCAGACAGGCATGAGCAGCAGAGTGCAGACAGGCATGAGCAGCAGAGTGCAGACAGACATGAGCAGCAGAGTGCAGACAGGCATGAGCTGCAGAGTGCAGACAGGCATAAGCAGCAGAGTGCAGAGTGCAGACAGGCATGAGCAGCAGAGTGCAGAGTGCAGACAGGCATGAGCAGCAGAGTGCAGACAGGCATGAGCAGCAGAGTGCAGACAGGCATGAGCAGCAGAGTGCAGACAGGCATGAGCAGCAGGGTGCAGAGTGCAGACAGGCAATAGCAGCAGGGTGCAGACAGGCATGAGCAGCAGAGTGCAGAGTGCAGACAGGCATATGCAGCAGAGTGCAGACAGGCATAGTAGTTCAGGACAGGTAAGCTGTCTTTTGCGTAGGTGTGTAGTTCAGGACAGGTAAGCTGTCTCTTGTGTAGGTGTGTAGTTCAGGACAGGTAAGCTGTCTCTTGTGTAGGTGTGTAGTTCAGGACAGGTAAGCTGTCTCTTGTGTAGGTGCATAGTTCAGGACAGGTAAGCTGTCTCTTGTGTAGGTGTGTAGTTCAGGACAGGTAAGCTGTCTCTTGTGTAGGTGTGTAGTTCAGATATCTTACATATTACAGTGTATATGAGTCTGCTCTTCTGTTTCCTGTACAACTGAAATGCCTCTAATGTTTTTACATAGATAACCAGTAAGATACAGTATTTAGGGGCTGGTTATATGGTGAAGCCATGTAGACTGTTGACTCGGTGCTGAGATCATATCCAGCTCCTGCACTTAGTGATTGCGTGCTCAGATGCCCTATGCTGTTCTGTCTCTGGATACATAACTAGACAACGCTGGAGTTACATCTATCTACTTCTGTGTTCGTGTGGACCAACATTGTTCCGAGTCTGAGGGAGCTCGCGCTGCTTGCGGGGAAGTGAGCAGCCGGACGGCGATGTTGACAGAACGTATTTTTTTTTTAGGTACTACAGCAAGAAGGCGGGTGAAGGGAGAAGAGGCGGAGTCTCTTTAAATTGCGAGCGCTGCCCATGTGACGGGGCTCCCTGATTTCCCCTGCACTGGCTGCGCGCGGGGGCTCGTGTGGGTGCAGAGCGTCGAGGTTAATATAAAAGCTGCGATTTCACCGTCACTCGCCCGCACTCGCGAACTTTCTGCAGTTTGTGTGCCATTCCTCTTTCCCGCTACTCGGATAACTTTCCTCTCATACGGAGATTCTCGTCTATGGTTCTAATCGGAGATTCCAGGATGTCTCGTACCGACGAGGTGCACCGTATAACAGAGAATGTCTACAAAGTAAGTCCTTAAAATCACTGCATTTTTATAATGTTTGTGTATTGCTCTAATATGGATGAGGATTTCCATTATAATGTTGTTTGTTTTCTCTAGGCTACTACAGCGAGCCTAACTGCATCTCTTATTGCTAGCCCACTACACTTCTTTAATGTGTTCGACGACACTGTTTGTAAAATGCGCTTTTGCATTTGACAGTTCCAACATCGAGTAAGAATCAGGCTACAGCCTAGCCTACATAACTTTCATCCTGTCAAAGTAATATAGTTCCATGGGTTCGTTTAGCCTACATCATGATATTATTGAAAGCCAAACTGCCCATCCTAATTCCAACAGGTAACATAATTTAATGGATACACCGCTCAAGATGATTTGCCTGGTTAAAGAAAATGTTTGCGCTGCTGCCGAGCGGAAGCTCCCCTATACATTCAGCTTTCATTCTGAAACCGGCACTGTGGATGATCAGTAGGATATAGCCTTCATTCTGAAACCGGCACTGTGGATGATCAGTAGGATATAGCCTTCATTCTGAAACCGGCACTGTGGATGATCAGTAGGATATAGCCTTCATTCTGAAACCGGCACTGTGGATGATCAGTAGGATATAGCCTTCATTCTGAAACCGGCACTGTGGATGATCAGTGGGATATAGCCGTTCGGTTTGCGGGACTCCACAGCCAAATGCACGCCACTTTAGGCACACAGTCGGTCTTGTCGGAAGTGTAGGCTATCCTATGACTAAATACTGCGCTGTTGGTCCGCAGCGGCATACAACTTATACCCACTGTACCATCGCGGTTACCATATAACTATGCTTATAGAAGACGAAGGTTATCTAAATGTCAGATTTACCCGATGTAGCCTACAGTCAGATCCGTGCCCTGCCGCCCCTCTGAATGCCCTTATGTTGAAAAGGCGCATGTGGCAGAAGATACATTTTATTTGAATCTAGTTTTTTATTTTTATTTTTACAGAGTAGGCATACTGTCACAAAGACGCTTTACAGAGAAACAGAAGGAATATGATTTTCATGAGTTCGTTAGTGACTGATACGGGGTTATAAAATACGCTACATAAATAAATGTTGATTTGATTTGATACTGGGCCAGACTCGCACGACTCGAAGCCAATTGTCTTGATGTGTTTTTGTGTAACAAAAAGAGCAGCGGCGTCGGCTGATCTCTCGACTTGAAGTGGCGCGTGACCTCTTGTGGTGCGCGTAATTGATTCGGACTCGCAGTGTTCGGCTGGACATTGGACAAGGGTCGCCCACAGCCGTGAGAAGCTAATTCCGTTTCATTTTCAGCAGCCAGGTGCAAAGCAATAATGTCAGTCGCTGTTTTTATTACATCTGGTAACTCACACTATCAAGTGTGTTGTTTCTGCGTGGCGGGATGTTAATTCTGTTTCCATGTGTCAGGATTAGCGCAGGAACGGCGTCTAATCAGATGCCTTGAGACAGCGCGACTAGTGGAATGTGTGACATAATCCAAGAGCCCTCACGAGCTAACAGCCGCTGGATTGGGTGAGATGTGAACTAGAATTGGGGGAACGAGAAGGAGGAAAGAAGCGATCCTGTGTGTGTGTGTGTGTGTGTGTGTAGCATTTAAACGGATGGGTGTGACTCAATTTAGAGTAGCAGCCCCAACACATTTCTCACGTGCTGCTCGAGAGCTGATTCATGTGGGAGTCAGTCCGGTAGGCCTACGTAACACGCTCTGCCTGTTCTGTTCTCTTGCCTGAAGATCCCGAATTCCCCGTCTGTCAAAAAAAATTAAAAATTCGCCAGCTGGTGCCGTTAATGAAGCCTGTTTGGTGCTCCAATTGTGGGATTGAATACGATTCCGCCGTATGATGTAGAAGAGCCCCACACAGACTAAATGTGATTACCGTGGGCTTTTAAAAAAAATAATGCAGGGGTTAGAGCATTGAATCAGATTGGCTGCAAATGAATCAGATTGGCTGTAAAACTGACAGAGATTTGT
This sequence comes from Ilyophis sp. 1 JC-2022, assembly GCA_022702515.1. Taxonomy (NCBI): domain Eukaryota; kingdom Metazoa; phylum Chordata; class Actinopteri; order Anguilliformes; family Synaphobranchidae; genus Ilyophis; species Ilyophis sp. 1 JC-2022. The sequence goes on from CM040405.1 coordinate 2,460,600, forward strand.
TGGGAGCCCATGGCTTGTGCTGGGGGGTGATGGCGGCCTGGCTGGTATGTACACTGACTGGAGTTACCAGAGTCTCTCTGTTACTCTCTCTCTCTTGTGGACATAAGAAACATTAGATATGTGTTGGGGACATAGCAGAAAACATTAAATATGTCTTGGCGACATATGAAACCTTTGAGATGTCTTTGGGGCTTATGAAACATTAGACATATATTTGGGAGATTACAGATGTATTGGGTTTATATGAAATATTGCAGATGTGTTAGAGACATTAGAGATATCTTAGGGACATATTAAACATTAGAGATATCTTAGGGACATATTAAACATTAGAGATATCTTAGGGACATATTAAACATTAGAGATGTCTTGAGAACATGAAACATTAGAGATATCTTAGGGACATATTAAACATTAGAGATGTCTTGGGAACATATGAAACATTAGAGATATCTTAGGGACATATTAAACATTAGAGATATCTTAGGGACATATTAAACATTAGAGATATCTTGGGAACATATGAAACATTAGAGATATCTTAGGGACATATTAAACATTAGAGATATCTTGGGAACATATGAAACATTAGAGATATCTTAGGGACATATTAAACATTAGAGATATCTTAGGGACATATTAAACATTAGAGATATCTTGGGAACATATGAAACATTAGAGATATCTTAGGGACATATTAAACATTAGAGATATCTTAGGGACATATTAAACATTAGAGATATCTTAGGGACATATTAAACATTAGAGATATCTTAGGGACATATTAAACATTAGAGATATCTTGGGAACATATGAAACATTAGAGATATCTTAGGGACATATTAAACATTAGAGATATCTTGGGAACATATGAAACATTAGAGATATCTTAGGGACATATTAAACATTAGAGATATCTTAGGGACATATTAAACATTAGAGATGTCTTGGGAACATATGAAACATTAGAGATATCTTAGGGACATATGAAACATTAGAGATATCTTAGGGACATATGAAACATTAGAGATATCTTAGGGACATATTAAACATTAGAGATATCTTAGGGACATATTAAACATTAGAGATATCTTAGGGACATATTAAACATTAGAGATATCTGTGTGTGAGTGTGTGCGTGCGTGTGCGTGTGTGTGTGTTTGAGGAAGTTGTGCAGCTGGTATGTAAAGTATGGGAAGTAAGAATATGTGGCTGGTTTGGTAGCTCTCTGTGTTCTTTCTCTTATTGGCTGAGCAGGTGAGCAGGATGTGACGTGACTGAAGCATCCAGGTGAATAATACCTGAGATTCTGCACAATCTCTCAACATACACCTGCATTACAACATACACCTGCATTACTTACCTTCTTACACCTGTGTGTGTGTATGTCAGTGTACGTATGTTTGTGTGCGTGGGTGCATGCGTGTGTGTGTGTGTGCCTGTGTGTGTGTGTGTGTGTGTGTTTGTGTATGACAGTGTACAAACCCCAATTCCAAAAACGTTGGGACAGTATGTAAAATGCACATAAAAGCAGAAAGCAGTGATTTGTAAATTTTCTTTTACATATATTTAATTGAAAACAGTACAAAGAAAATATATTTCATGTTTCACCTCATCAACTTTATTGATTTTTGTAAATATACGCTAATTCCGAATTTGATGCCTGCAACACGTTCCAAAAAAATTGGGACAGGGGCAAAAAATAAAGACTGGGAAGTTCAAAAAACACCTTTTTGGAACATTCCACAGGTAAACTAGTGATGCTATCATGACTGGGTATTAAAGTATTATTTTCAGGTACTCTTACAAGCGATACTATAACCTCTGCATTTGAATGGATCTCTATGGGAATTGGGGGGTGTGACTAGATTAAGCTTTGAATTACACGGGAATAGTATGGATCACATGGTTGGCTAAATGGCTGTAAGTCATCAAGAGTCTGGGGTATCAAACAAGCCTGAAACCATCACTCTGCTGGCAGATATGCAGTAGATATTGATGGATCACTTTAAAGGTTGTTTCTTCTGACTCATTTGTCTATTTAACTCTTTCTATTGTCTATTTCTTATTGAACATTTTCCTATTGACTTGAGCAGTAATTTTTTCAATACATTAACAATTTCTCTAAAATAATACTAATAAATCTATTGACCTGAAAAATCATTTGGTTTATTATTATATCACTGCGTAAAAAAAAAAAAAACTAATTAGAAATGAATTTCTAAGCTGCCATCCTCCTCGTCGACTGAACACAAAATACTTTGCAGTCCCCAAGTATTCACAAATTGTATCAGGTCCCCCACCAGTTTATAGTAGGAGTATTCTACCCTCAAACGGGCAACTAAACCCTTAAACATTTCTATTACGTCCACAGAGCCCATGTCACAAATAAAAAAAATTCCTGGTCTTCCAGATAGGCAGTTTTGCCGTGCCACATAAATAATTAATAAGCAAACTCTGTGGTCTTGTTTTGAGTGACTATTTAGGCCCCATTATAAAAAGTTGAAGTGTAAAAATAACCCCTAATGAGGAAACTCATCTTTTGAGTAGATCCATCAAAACTCCCAGCATTGGACACTGCACAAACAGATCCATCAAAACTCCCAGCCTTGGACACTGCACAAACAGGTCCATCAAAACTCCCAGCCTTGGACACTGCACAAACAGGTCCATCAAAACTCCCAGCCTTGGACACTGCACAAACAGGTCCATCAAAACTCCCAGCCTTGGACACTGCACAAACAGGTCCATCAAAACTCCCAGCCTTGGACACTGCACAAACAGGTCCATCAAAACTCCCAGCCTTGGACACTGCACAAACAGATCCATCAAAACTCCCAGCCTTGGACACTCCACAAACAGATCCATCAAAACTCCCAGCCTTGGACACTGCACAAACAGGTCCATCAAAACTCCCAGCCTTGGACACTGCACAAACAGATCCATCAAAACTCCCAGCCTTGGACACTCCACAAACAGATCCATCAAAACTCCCAACCTTGGACACTGCACAAACAGATGTTGAAGACTTTCAAGAACTAAGCAAAACGGACACCCAACCTCAACGCTAGGATCTAAGTGGGCCACATGTCTGTTATTAGCTTTCGCCCCATGTATTACCCTCCATTGGACTTGTACTTTGACACAACTGCCTTTAGGTGGACACATTCATACACACACACACTTCCCCACACCACTGAAGTCCCCTAGTACAAGAGTCTTAAAGGACAGAATGGAGTCCCCGTCCTCCTGCCATTCCCCCACAGCAACAGTAACACCCAGGGAGGGGAGGACGTATCCCTCACTCTCCAGCCACTGCTCAGCTCTGTCAGCCACAAAAGCTCTCTGAGAGCCCGTAAGGGATCCCAAGGCTTCTGCCACCACCTGGTTCATTATGAGGAGTGATCTGATACCAGTCCTCTCTGCCAGTACAGCAGCCTCAGTCCTCAGCAGATGACCCAGCTTCACGCACTCATCCACCAAAGAGGAGCGTAAACTGGGCGACATTAAAGTTTTAACTTTCAGAAAGGGGTTGTGGAACAGCGGCTCTTCAAACAGCCACCGTCCTGGTCTTTCATCCACTTTCCTGACCACTGTGAAGACATGCCAGGCCTGCAGCATGGACTCATAGAAAGGAGTCAGGCCTGTGAGGTCCACCCCTTCCAGTCGCATCAGGAACAAGTGCTTGTCCAGTCCCAAATGACCAGCCCTCCTCAGGAGAGTGCAGGCTGTGTCAGTCCATCTGTGGTCACTGCTATACAGCAGCCTCTGTGCTGACTGCAACCGGAAAGCAGCCACTCTAGCAGTTATGTCGATGAGTCCTTGCCCACCTTCCTGCACAGGTAAGTGCACTGCTGCCGCCCGTATCCAGTGTTGACCGGACCAGAAAAATTTTACAAAGTCGTCGCTGAACAGCTTGCAGCACACTCCGCGGAGGCTGCAGTACTACCAGCCCGTGCCACAGGGCTGAGGCGGCTAAGTTATTAGCTACCAGAACCATTCCCCTGTAGGACAGTTGGGGTAGCAGCCAAATCCATTGAGACAATCGGGCACTCACCTTCTCTTCTATCCCCTCCCAGTTCTTTTCTTGAAAGTGAGAAGAGCCTAAATAGACACCCAACACTTTAAGACCATTCCTGCCCCACTGTAAGCCACCCGGTAACAGTGGCACCTTCCCTGTCTGCCCCTGCCCTGCCCACAATGTCTCTGTTTTGCCCCAATTCATCTTGGCTGAAGCAGACTTTTGATAAAGATGTAAGCGGTCTACTAGAACTTGAACATCATCATGGTTATTAATAAAAACGGTGACATCATCTGTGTAGGCAGACAACACCACACCTGGACGCAGTGCACCAACTGAAAACCGTTCAGTCTTGCCCGTAAACAAGATGGCAGTGGTTCTATTGCTAATGCGTAGAGTTGCCCAGATAGTGGACAACCATGCCTGATACCCCTATGCACAGAAAACGGCCGGCTTAATCCACGCCCCCCCCCACCTTTAACAGGCATGAGGCCTCTGCATATAACAGACTCAGCCATGCTAAGAACCCGTTCCCAAACCCAAAGGCCCTTAGTGTTTTAAAAAGGTAGTCGTGATCAACGTGATCAAAAGCTTTCTCCTGGTCTAGTGAAATGAGGCCAATGCCACAATTAGACACTGTACATAAGTCCAGTGTATCTCGTATGAGGAATAAGTTATTCATCATGAATCGTTGCGGGATGCAGTATGACTGGTCTGTGTTTATCAAGAAAGCAAGATGAGTCTTTATCCGATTTGAAAGGCACTTGGACAAGATCTTGTAATCTGTGCATAAAAGGGCTACAAGCCTCCAATAATTTAAAAAACAAAGGTCGCCTTTTTTGGGTAACAAAGTAAACACAGCATGCTGACAGGATACTGGCAAAAAACCCTCCTGAAATGACTCACAGAACACTTTAAGAAGATCCCCACCCACACAATGCCAAAAGTGCTTATAAAAGTCTGATGGTAACCTGTCCAGTCCGGGGTTCCTGCAACGTAATTTTTTAATCCAGTTCTTCCTTTTGCTGTGGTCTAAGCTGCGGTAGCCTTTGCAGGAGCTGAGTGGTGCACTCTGGGTCACAGTCCTCTGCGCTGTATAGTTCAGAATAAAAATCCACCGCTAGCCGGCGCTTCTCCCCGCTGTCTGCTGTAAGGCTTCTGTCCGGCCGACGTAGGGAGACCATTTGCCAGCAAGCTCCTGTTTCCTCTCCTGGAGCGCTCTGTCCAGGCCATGGTCATTTTCCTGCAGCATCCTCTGCTCCATAGCCATAATGTCCTCCTCAAGTGCTTTCACTACACCCCTTACCCTTGCAGTACAGAACCCAGTATATTGCTGACAGAAAATCTTCACTTGGGTTTTCCCAACATCCCACCATTGCCTTAAATTTTCAAAGGTGTTTTTCTCTCTCTGCCATCGTTCCCAAAACCTTACAAACTGTTCACAAAAGAAAACATCTTTCAATAATTGTGTATTAAAATGCCAGTATGTCTTACTTCTTGGAGCAGACGCAGCCCTTACATTTAAAACCACTAGGTGGTGATCAGCAAAACTCACAGGTGTAATCAACCATTCCATAATTCTGTTGCTAAAGGTATTAGATGCATAAAATCTATCTAGTCTTGCAGCACTTAAAACATTACCAGATACTATAAGCCATGTGTACTGTCTAGCTATGTTATGTTTAGTTCTCCAAACATCTGAGAGATCAAATTCTGTCAATAGTAATTGCTCTGAAAGCCACACCCCACCACACAACCACACACACCCATACCACACACACACACACACATGCATACACCCCCCCCACGCGGACATATGTAACACACACATACACACGCACGCATACACATACACAACCACACACACACACGCATACTCATGCACACACACACACACACATACAGTCATGTATATACACACACACACACACTCATGCATACATACACATATACACACTCATGCATACACACGCATACTCATGCATACACATACACACACACACGCGCATACTCATGCATACACACACACAGTTACGGTGGGAAAGGCAGAGCAGACACAGATGAGTGTGTATGAATGGATGCAGAGACGGGTAGGCAGCACTGCAGTGTGATCAGAATGACGTCAGAGAGGAGAGCCATTTATCTGCACCCCCAGAAACATGTGACCTGCCATGTGTCTGGGAATTCTGATATGCCCATATATGGGCGCGGAAGGAAGCGCGTTGTATGCTCTTGTGAAAGGAGCATTCCGCCCCTGCAGACCGGGGGCTGTGCTCAGCCCATCCACTGCATGAGAAATACATCATAATCACAGTGCTCAGTCTTCTGCTCTCCACCAATCAGCTGTGCTCATTCTGCTCTCCATCAGCTGCTTAAACCAGCCTGCGTCTGACCGCAGCAGGCCCCAGTGAGAGCCCAAGTGCAGGAACTGTGTGTGTGTGTATTTGTGTCTATATATACACACATTCATTGTGTGGGTGTATGTATTGCGGGGACAGGGTGACCTTAAACGTTGTACTCATCTGTACGATTCTGTGTGTGTGTGTGTGTGTGTGTGTACACAGTACCCCCCCCCCAAACACACTCCCTCACAGGGTTCTGCAGGTCTGTGTTTCGGGGTACCCCTCCCTCCCCCACACACACACTCTCACAGGGTCCTGCAGGTCTGTGTTTCGGGGTACCCCTCCCTCCCCCACACACACTCTCTCACAGGGTCCTGCTGGTCTGTGTTTCGGGGTACCCCTCCCTCACACACACTCTCTCACAGGGTCCTGCAGGTCTGTGTTTCGGGGTACCCCTCCCTCCCCCACACACACTCTCTCACAGGGTCCTGCTGGTCTGTGTTTCGGGGTACCCCTCCCTCCCCCACACACACTCTCACAGGGTCCTGCAGGTCTGTGTTTCGGGGTACCCCCCCCTCCCTCACACACACTCTCTCACAGGGTCCTGCTGGTCTGTGTTTCGGGGTACCCCCCCCTCCCTCACACACACTCTCTCACAGGGTCCTGCTGGTCTGTGTTTCGGGGTACCCCTCCCTCCCCCACACACACTCTCTCACAGGGTCCTGCTGGTCTGTGTTTCAGGGTACCCCCCCTCCCCCACACACACTCTCACAGGGTCCTGCAGGTCTGTGTTTCAGGGTACCCCCCCCCCTCCCCCACACACACTTTCTCACAGGGTCCTGCTGGTCTGTGTTTCAGGGTACCCCCCCCTCCCCCACACACACTCTCTCACAGGGTCCTGCTGGTCTGTGTTTCGGGGTACCCCCCCCTCCCTCACACACACTCTCTCACAGGGTCCTGCAGGTCTGTGTTTCAGGGTACCCCCCCCTCCCCCACACACACTCTCTCACAGGGTCCTGCTGGTCTGTGTTTTGGGGTACCCCCGCTCCCCCTCTTCAGTGTGTCCTCGCTGCTTAAGGTTATGCAGTTAAGCATTAAATGGGGAAATACCATGTCTGCCGTATATATATATATATACCCTTATCACTTTAAGGGTTGTTTCTCCTGACAGATTTTCCTATTGAACTCTCTGGAAAAATAAGTCAGGAGAAGAAACCCTTTCAAGTTATCCATCCATATCTACTGTATTTCTGGCAGCAGAGTGATGGTTAAAGGCTTGTTTAATACATCAGACCCTTGATGACTTAGAGCCACTTAGCCAACCATGTGTTCTATATTGTTCCAGTGTAATTTACAGCTAAATCTTGTCTCACCCCCCAATTCCCATAGAGATCCATTCAAATGCAGAGCTGTTATAGTATCGATTGTAAGAGTACCAGCAAATAAGATATCAAGAGCCTTTTGATGTTGTTGGGTCACAGACATCATAAAGTCATGGCATGCAAAGGATATGCAACCAAATATAAAAAATATGGCTTTTCTACCACATTTAATTTAGCGTGTTCAATACTTTTTTCCTGTGTCATTTCACTTTATTGCACATAACTTTTTTTAAGAATTGGAAAGTTACAATTTCTTTAGCTGTGTAGTTGTATTGAGTTAATACCAATGTCTGGTCAAAATCTCATGTGAATAGCTACATTGGAAATATGTTTGATAATAAAATTGTTGACGTGTCCAATACTTATTTCCCCCATTGTATATCCAGCTCTTCTGGATATATATATATTTTATTTATTTATTTATTTTTAAATTAGCATGGACAATTAGCACAGATATTTTGCTAAAACACTGGGACCCTAAAAATGAGCAACACCTCCCCTCAGCTGCATGATTGCTGAGATGATTGATTGCTGAGATGATTGATTGCTGAGATGATTGATTGCTGAGATGATTGATTGCTGAGATGATTGATTGCTGAGATGATTGCTGAGATGTTTGATTGCTGAGATGATTGCTGAGATGATTGATTGCTGAGATGATTGATTGCTGAGATGGTTGGTGAGATGGTTGCTGAGATGATTGATTGCTGAGATGATTGCTGAGATGGTTGCTGAGATGATTGTTTGCTGAGATGATTGATTGCTGAGATGATTGCTGAGATGATTGATTGCTGAGATGATTGATTGCTGAGATGGTTGGTTGCTGAGATGGTTGCTGAGATGGTTGGTGAAGTGTGTGCGGTTGTTGAGTAAGTTGGTAAGGTGATTGAACGCTTGGTTGTAGTATGTGTGCATTCAGATTACTGCAGTTTGGGGGATTGTGAAAATTCTGTAAAGAGTTTTCAGGCTGTTAAATGTTTCTGTTAGTGTGAGTTACAGATCCTCTGTAACAGGCCACAGTCTGACCCTGTTATCATACTGATTAATAAGATTGGTGGTGTCTGTAGCCTTTGGAATGACCTTTCTTTAACACTTGTGGTTTTGTGTTAACAATTACATCTTTAACCACGATAAGATGTATTCATTCACCTTGCATCTCTCTTTCTCTCTCTCTCTTTCTCTCTCTCTTTCTCTCTCTCTCTCTTTCTCTCTCTCTCTTTCTCTCTCTCTTTCTCGCTCTCTCTCTCTCTCTCTCTCTTCCTTTCATGCATTTTTTTTCTGGGTAAAGATGATTCTGGTCTCTCTGTCCCCATTTCCACAGCCTAATAAAACGCAGAAGAGGGAAGGAAGGTGACCCTCCCTGCCAGCCAATCAGAACAGGCCTGTTTTTCAGGACTCCAGACTAGACCGATCTCTTAAGGAGGCTGAGCCTCAGGTGTATGGGGGAGGGGCTCTGTACTCGAATTAGACCATGTGCACATCATCAGCGTGCTGATCATCGTGGGTTCAGCTGATTGGTGGAGACTGGGTTGTGCTGCTCATCACTGCCAGTAGATTGGCCAGTCAGACCATCGTGGGCTCAGCTGATTAGTGGAGACTCTGTAGTGCTGTTCATCACTGCCAGTAGATTGGTTCTGCTGATATTTTTCTCTAATGTGGGGATAGGTAACAGAATGAATTCATACTGTGATGGTTAGCAGGTTGCTGGGGTCTGCCTCGTTAAAGGAACACATCCTGTACAGACTGATATTCATTCCCTCTTTCTGTTGGCAGAGGTCAGACATGTTCCACATATGCATTCAGCACAGGATGGGGTCTAGACCCACTAATCCCACTCTGGCTTTAGATACACACTAACACTACAAACTCTTACTTACCCCTCTTCATGTAGACATTCCTGCAATCTCTCTCTCACTCTCTCACTCTCTTTCACACACACACTTGGAGAGCTGTCCCAGATAACAGTAACTATGCCAGGGAGGGGTTGTGGAACTGGTTGTGAGAATTGGAAGGTTACTGAGATGTGAATCTGTGGGTTAATTCCAATCGCTTATTTTATCTGTCCTCGTCTCCTCTGTCCTCGCCTGACCCGGAGGTCTGCCATCTTTAAGGACATTCCAAACCGCTAAATGCTCCTCGGAGGAGCGAGAGGATGCTTCAGTGTGGAAACACAAGTTTAGCTTTTGCAGAAGCCTTTTCTCGTAACGTGTGATGTGTATTAATTATCCACCCCTAACCCTAACCCAATTTTACCGTTCCTTTACTTTTATTATAAAGCGGTTTAATCCATAATAACATTCCTTCTTTAGGACTATCAACAGCCATGTTTAATCATGAAAAGAGGCCAAAAAAATTAAGTATATGACAGGACTTGCATTAATGCTAAAAAGAGTCTGTTGGGCTGTGACTAGCACTAGCACTAACAGTAGTCTGATAAGCGTGTAAGCATAATATTTCTAATGAAAATAAGCAATTGGAATGAACACTTTGTGTTTGTTGGTTTTTATAGTTTCTGAGGGCACCTGAATATGTACCGACTCCTCAAAATTAGTGTGAGTTTGTGAAAGAGAGAGTATGTGTGTGTGCGTGCGTGCGTGGGTGTGCGTGCGTGCGTGGGTGTGTGTGCATGTGCGTCCGTGTGTACATGCACGTGTGTGGGTACGTGCGTCCGTGTGTAAATGCACGCGTGTGTGTACGTGCGTCTGTGTGTACATGCGAATATAGTCGAGCAGTGGCTCGAGGACAGTGTGCTTTTAGAAGGAGTGAGTGGTAAACGAGCCATTGCGATGGTTGTGATTCGTTAGGCTGAGTATGGGAGCGTGCACTTGCATTAATGCTAACAGTAGTCTGATGGTTTGTGGCTAGCACTAGCACTAACATGTGTCTGATGGTCTTGTTAGTTAATGCTACCTGGATCTTTGCGGCAAATACTAATGGGATTCTCATGCTGTGCAGCTAATGCTAACAGGAGTCTGACACATTGCGGCTAATGCTAACAGGAGTCTGACACATTGCGGCTAATGCTAACAGGAGTCTGACACATTGTCTGGGCGGCAGAGTAGTATAATGGTTAAAGAACTGGACTTGTAACTGAAAGGTTGCAGGTTCGATTCCAAGGTAGGACACTGCCGTTGTACTCTTGAGCAAGGTACTTAACCTGAATTGCTTCAGTATATATCCAGCTGTATGAATGGATAAATGTAATGAGTTGTGTAATCCGCTCTGGATAAGAGCTTCTGCTAAATGCCTGTAATGTAATTGTGGCTAATGCTAACAGGAGTATGACACATTGCGGCTAATGCTAATAGGAGTCTGATATATTGCGGCTAATGCTAACAGGAGAATGACACATTGCAGCTAATGCTAACTGGAGTATGACGCATTGCGGCTAGTGCTAACAGGTATCTGACACATTGTGGCTAATGCTAACAGGAGTATAACACATTGCGGCTAATGCTAATAGGAGTCTGATATATTGCGGCTAATGCTAACAGGAGTATGACACATTGCAGCTAATGCTAACTGGAGTATGACGCATTGCGGCTAGTGCTAACAGGCGTATGACACATTGCTAATGCTAACAGAAATCTGACACATTGCTAATGCTTGGCCGCTCTTCTCTGTTCCAGTCAATCATGGAGCAGTTCAACCCCTGCCTGCGCAACTTTGTCTCCATGGGCAAGAGCTACGAGAAGGCTCTCTCCAGTAAGTACAGCCTCTGACCAAATGGGAGGGGAGGGCAGAGAGGGTATTATTGGGTATTACTGAAGTGGCTGTGTGTGTTCTATCCCCTCCCCCAACCCCCCTGCATCCTTATATATACGTGTCCTACCCTATATGTATATAGGCCCATATATATGCGTCCTACCTCATATATATGTGTCCGTGTGTGTGTATATATATATATATATATATATATAATTACCCCATGTATATGCTGTATGTCCTTTGTTTTGAGCATGTTTTAAAGCAGGGGTCTGGGTCTGGGGTCTACGCTGTGATCCATGTAAAATGGTGGCAGGTGATTGGATAGACCGTGTTTTGTAGACAAGCTTGGTGGGGGCATATAAAATGACAGATACTACTGGTTACTCCACTCAAAAATACCCAGAAACGTACACACGCACACACACACACACGCACTCTCACAAATGTACACACACACACACACACACACACACACACTCGCAAACGTACACACGCACACGCACACACACACACACGCACTCTCACAAATGTACACACACACACTCGCAAACGTACACACGCACACACACACACACACTCTCACAAATGTACACACACACCCGCAAACGTACACACGCACACACACACACACACACTCTCACAAATGTACACACACACACGCAAACGTACACACGCGCACACACACACTTTCACAAACGTGTATACACACATACACACACACACACATGCTCACAAATGTACACACACACACACACACACACACACACACACAATGTCTCTCACAAATGTACACACACACACACACACACACACTGTCTCTCACAAATGTACACACACACGCTCTCACAAATGTACACACACACACTCTCACAAATGTACACACACACACACACACACATACACATACGCTCCAGGAGCTCAGACTTGAGATGGGTACAGATGGAGTATGGATGCTATGCAGAGTGGAGCTGAGTGGAGTATGGATGCTATGCAGAGTGGAGCTGAGAGGAGTATGGATGCTATGCAGAGTGGAGCTGAGTGGAGTATGGATGCTATGCAGAGTGGAGCTGAGAGGAGTATGGATGCTATGCAGAGTGGAGCTGAGTGGAGTATGGATGCTATGCAGAGTGGAGCTGAGTGGAGTATGGATGCTATGCAGAGTGGAGCTGAGAGGAGTATGGATGCTATGCAGAGTGGAGCTGAGAGGAGTATGGATGCTATGCAGAGTGGAGCTGAGAGGAGTATGGATGCTATGCAGAGTGGAGCTGAGTGGAGTATGGATGCTATGCAGAGTGGAGCTGAGTGGAGTATGGATGCTATGCAGAGTGGAGCTGAGAGGAGTATGGATGCTATGCAGAGTGGAGCTGAGAGGAGTATGGATGCTATGCAGAGTGGAGCTGAGAGGAGTATGGATGCTATAGAGAGTGGAGCTGAGAGGAGTATGGATGCTATGCAGAGTGGAGCTGAGTGGAGTATGGATGCTATGCAGAGTGGAGCTGAGAGGAGTATGGATGCTATGCAGAGTGGAGCTGAGAGGAGTATGGATGCTATGCAGAGTGGAGCTGAGAGGAGTATGGATGCTATGCAGAGTGGAGCTGAGAGGAGTATGGATGCTATGCAGAGTGGAGCTGAGAGGAGTATGGATGCTATGCAGAGTGGAGCTGAGAGGAGTATGGATGCTATGCAGAGTGGAGCTGAGAGGAGTATGGATGCTATGCAGAGTGGAGCTGAGAGGAGTATGGATGCTATGCAGAGTGGAGCTGAGAGGAGTATGGATGCTATGCAGAGTGGAGCTGAGAGGAGTATGGATGCTATGCAGAGTGGAGCTGAGTGGAGTATGGATGCTATGCAGAGTGGAGCTGAGAGGAGTATGGATGCTATGCAGAGTGGAGCTGAGAGGAGTATGGATGCTATGCAGAGTGGAGCTGAGAGGAGTATGGATGCTATGCAGAGTGGAGCTGAGAGGAGTATGGATGCTATGCAGAGTGGAGCTGAGAGGAGTATGGATGCTATGCAGAGTGGAGCTGAGTGGAGTATGGATGCTATGCAGAGTGGAGCTGAGTGGAGTATGGATGCTATGCAGAGTGGAGCTGAGTGGAGTATGGATGCTATGCAGAGTGGAGCTGAGAGGAGTATGGATGCTATGCAGAGTGGAGCTGAGTGGAGTATGGATGCTATGCAGAGTGGAGCTGAGTGGAGTATGGATGCTATGCAGAGTGGAGCTGAGTGGAGTATGGATGCTATGCAGAGTGGAGCTGAGAGGAGTATGGATGCTATGCAGAGTGGAGCTGAGAGGAGTATGGATGCTATGCAGAGTGGAGCTGAGAGGAGTATGGATGCTATGCAGAGTGGAGCTGAGTGGAGTATGGATGCTATGCAGAGTGGAGCTGAGTGGAGTATGGATGCTATGCAGAGTGGAGCTGAGAGGAGTATGGATGCTATGCAGAGTGGAGCTGAGTGGAGTATGGATGCTATGCAGAGTGGAGCTGAGAGGAGTATGGATGCTATGCAGAGTGGAGCTGAGTGGAGTATGGATGCTATGCAGAGTGGAGCTGAGTGGAGTATGGATGCTATGCAGAGTGGAGCTGAGAGGAGTATGGATGCTATGCAGAGTGGAGCTGAGTGGAGTATGGATGCTATGCAGAGTGGAGCTGAGTGGAGTATGGATGCTATGCAGAGTGGAGCTGAGTGGAGTATGGATGCTATGCAGAGTGGAGCTGAGAGGAGTATGGATGCTATGCAGAGTGGAGCTGAGTGGAGTATGGATGCTATGCAGAGTGGAGCTGAGAGGAGTATGGATGCTATGCAGAGTGGAGCTGAGAGGAGTATGGATGCTATGCAGAGTGGAGCTGAGAGGAGTATGGATGCTATGCAGAGTGGAGCTGAGAGGAGTATGGATGCTATGCAGAGTGGAGCTGAGAGGAGTATGGATGCTATGCAGAGTGGAGCTGAGTGGAGTATGGATGCTATGCAGAGTGGAGCTGAGAGGAGTATGGATGCTATGCAGAGTGGAGCTGAGAGGAGTATGGATGCTATGCAGAGTGGAGCTGAGAGGAGTATGGATGCTATGCAGAGTGGAGTGGATGGGTGGAGTTGGTGGGTGAGCTGATGGTGTCTTGTTGCTCTGCTTGCAGGTAATTTGGGCATGACATCACACACCTAACGCCAGGTTCACATCGTCTATTCGTTAAAAAATCACTGTACTTGGTCACGTGCAGCAGCAAGGGGGCGTTGTAAGCGCATTTGGTGCAACACCAACAACTTACTGATTGTAAACACTTGATTGCAAAGTACAATACTGTCACTATACATGCTGACGGTCTCTGCAATTCTGTTGTAACCCTCAAGTTTTCTAATATCCTTATAGCCGTAAAGACTGTTATCGTATTGAATTGGGTGTTTTAAGACTGTGACGATGAGCTGCTTTTCAGAAATACAGAAAAGAATGTAAGTTCGTTGAACGCTTTTTTTTTTTTTTTGAAGCATCGAGAGCGGTGTCGTCTCTTATTGGTTGGTAGTGCGACAAAGTTGACTGGTAGTCAACATTTCAGAGAGACAAACATACGGGTTATTTGTCGCTGTGGACTGACTCCACCCCCTCCCGCTGTTTGTCGCCGTTATCCATAGATTTTGAGCGGAATCTTGTGGCTTTGTTGCGAGTAGATGGGGGGAACCCGGCGTAAGACACATCAGGAGGTGGAGTCCGTCAGGGTGAGGGAGGGGCTAAACCAAGCTGCTGCCATTGGGCTGTTTTACTGTAGAAAACAATAAAGCCTGCAATGGATGATTTAGACACAGGAGTTTAACCTGGGACCTCCGTCACTAGGGGGGATGTGCCTTTGCCTGAGGGTGTGGCTATGTCTGAGGGTGTGGCTATGTCTGAGGGTGTGGCTATTTCTGAGGGTGTGGCTATGTCTGAGGGTGTGGCTATATCTGAGGGTGTGGCTATGTCTGGTGGTGTGGCTATGCCTGGGAGTGTGGCTGTCCCTGGGGGTGTGGCTATGCCTGAGGGCGTGTCTGTGCCTAGGGGTGTGGCTATCCCATGGTTTGTGGCCGTTTCTGGGGTGCGTGGCTGTGCCTAGGGGGTGTGGTATTGCAGCTGAAACTTAGTGCATCTGGGAGCAGGGCGGAGCGCCTCTCTGCCTATCATGCAGAGGGGGCATGGTCTGGGGGGGCGGTCGCCTTAGAAACGCCAGCTGACCTGACGCCACTGCTTCCGTATTCCCAGGTGTTACCTTTGCTGCAAAGGGCTACTTCGAGGCGCTGGTGCGGATGGGGGAAATGGCCAGCGAGAGTCATGGCTCTAAGGACCTGGGTGAGTCTCAGATATAGCTGTAGCGCCCTCTGTGGCAGGGGAGGGGGTATCACAGCTATAAGCAGCTGGGTGAGTCTCAGATGTAGCTGTAGTGCCCCCTGTGGCAGGGGAGGGGGTATCACAGCTATAAGCAGCTGGGTGAGTCTCAGATGTAGCTGTAGTGCCCCCTGTGGCAGGGGAGGAGGTATCACAGCTATCAGCAGCTGGGTGAGTCTCAGATGTAGCTGTAGTGCCCCCTGTGGCATCACAGCTATAAGCAGCTGGGTGAGTCTCAGATGTAGCTGTAGTGCCCCCTGTGGCAGGGGAGGGGGTATCACAGCTATAAGCAGCTGGGTGAGTCTCAGATGTAGCTGTAGTGCCCCCTGTGGCAGGGGAGGGGGTATCACAGCTATAAGCAGCTGGGTGAGTCTCAGATGTAGCTGTAGTGCCCCCTGTGGCAGGGGAGGGGGTATCACAGCTATAAGCAGCTGGGTGAGTCTCAGATGTAGCTGTAGTGCCCCCTGTGGCAGGGGAGGGGGTATCACAGCTATAAGCAGCTGGGTGAGTCTCAGATGTAGCTGTAGTGCCCCCTGTGGCAGGGGAGGGGGTATCACAGCTATAAGCAGCTGGGTGAGTTTCAGATGTAGCTGTAGCGCCCTCTGTGGCAGTGGAGGGGGTATCACAGCTATAAGCAGCTGGGTGAGTTTCAGATGTAGCTGTAGTGCCCCCTGTGGCAGGGGAGGGGGTATCACAGCTATAAGCAGCTGGGTGAGTTTCAGATGTAGCTGTAGTGCCCCCTGTGGCAGGGGAGGGGGTATCACAGCTATAAGCTTCTGTGGCAGGCCAGTTTGCACAGCCCCGCTCTTGCCCCCGTGTACGCACATGCAGACAGACAGACAGACCTGACAGATGGCCGTGCCGTCAGTCTCACGCTCTCCTGTTACTGAGCCCATGGCAGCCCTCGGATCCGCGGCGATTAATGTTCATTCTCTCATTCACTTTAAAATTCAGTACGATGAGGATAAGGATGGTTTTTGAAGTGGAGCTGAGAGGAGTCTGGTGAAGAGGATTCTGTACCTCAGTGCGTTATTGATCCTTCACCATTAGAGTGAAACTCTGAGGCACTTGTTATTTGGCCTGGCAAAGGCAGTCTCTCTCTCTCTCTCTCTTTTTCTCTCTCTCTCTCCTTCTCTCTTTTTCTCTCTCTCTCTCCTTCTCTCTTTCTCTCTCTCTGTCTGTATCATGTCTGTCTTCTCATCTCTCAAATTCAAATTGATCTTTCTCACTATCACCTACTCCACCCATTTCTCCCTCTCTTTTCTCCTTTCCCCTCTCTTTTTCTTTTCTCCTCTTGCCCCCCCTCTCTCTTTCCTCCTCTCTCCCTCTCTCCCTCCCTCATTCTGTTTCTCTCTCTTCCTGCAGTCAGTTGGAGGTTTATCCTTTCTTTTTAGATCAGGAGAGTTGTTCAATGCAAACACCAATGCTGTGTGTGTGTGTGTGGCTGTGTCCCAAATCGCATACTTCCATACTCTGCACTACCGTACTTCGCTATGGACTCACATGGATGCGCGTGCTCACTATGCGTGCTCGGAGCATGGAAGTATGCGGTTTGGGACACTGTGTTAGAGTGTGTGAGGCTTTAAGAATGGGCGTGGCCATAGCAGTGGGTGATTGATTAGGCTTTGATTGATTGATTGCTTGAGTTTTATTTTTGTCTTACACCATAAAGATGCCCAGGCCCTTCCATAAAGGACTCTCTTTCAGGCATTCGCAATACATTCTGGAAAACTTTCTCTTGAAAAAAACATTTTAACAAAGATTCATCACCAGCCCAAAATAAATCTCGATTTTTAATTTGTATTCTTTAAAATATATATTTTTAATTCTATAAATTTTCTCAAATCATCATATCTAGTGCAGTGAAACAAAGTGAATTTCATTTTCAAAACCTAAATAACAAAGTGTACATAACGGCTATTCTTCAGGAACACCCTAAATGGCGGGCCAATCTGAAGTTCCAGAGGCAAGGTACCTGTTTTCAGCTGTCCACATAATGACATTTGCCCTCTCCCCAAATTATAACTAATATAGTGATTACAATATTCAGATTTTATTTGCAACGAGAGCCTCAATTTTGGTTTATTCCATACATGGTTTATCCATGGTTCTGTATAATGTGCTAGCATTTTGCTTGGTTAAATTTACATTACAATATGAATTATTTCTACTTGGCAGTGGGTGGGGTTATAGCAGTGGGTGGGGCTGCAAGAGTGGGTGGGGCTGCAGGAGTGGGTGGGGCTATATGAGTTGGCTGGGCTGTGAGTGGGCGGGGCTAGATTAGTGGGCGTGGCTGTATGAGTGGGTGTGCCTGGGTGTGAGTGATCGATCTTTTTACACTGTGATTCATGTATACATTGAATGGACCCTGTACTGAACACATGAATAGTGCTGTTGAGAGATGCAACTCATATCACCTGATTACAAGAGTGTAGGGCTTTATAATATCAAGAGTGTA
>CM040405.1:2486361-2696361 GCA_022702515.1 Ilyophis sp. 1 JC-2022
CAGGAGGAAATAACAAATGCACATAAACTTCCCATATTCCCAGGAGGAGATAACAAATGCACATAAACTTTCATATTCCCAGGAGATAACAAATGCACATAAACTTCCCATATTCCCAGGAGGAGATAACAAATGCACATAAACTTTCATATTCACAGGAGATAACAAATGCACATAAAATTTCATATTCCCAGGAGATAACAAATGCACATAAACTTCCATATTCCCAGGAGATAACAAATGCACATAAACTTCCCATATTCCCAGGAGGAGATAACAAATGCACATAAACTTCCCATATTCCCAGGAGATAACAAATGCACATAAACTTCCCATATTCCCAGGAGGAGATAACAAATGCACATAAACTTTCATATTCCCAGGAGGAGATAACAAATGCACATAAACTTCCCATATTCCCAGGAGATAACAATGCACATAAACTTCCCATATTCCCAGGAGGAGATAACAAATGCACATAAACTTTCATATTCCCAGGAGATAACAAATGCACATAAACTTCCCATATTCCCAGGAGGAGATAACAAATGCACATAAACTTTCATATTCCCAGGAGATAACAAATGCACATAAACTTCCCATATTCCCAGGAGGAGATAACAAATGCACATAAACTTTCATATTCCCAGGAGGAGATAACAAATGCACATAAACTTTCATATTCCCAGGAGATAACAAATGCACATAAACTTTCATATTCCCAGGAGGAAATAACAAATGCACATAAACTTCCCATATTCCCAGGAGATAACAAATGCACATAAACTTTCATATTCCCAGGAGATAACAAATGCACATAAACTTCCCATATTCCCAGGAGGAGATAACAAATGCACATAAACTTTCATATTCCCAGGAGATAACAAATGCACATGAACTTCCCATATTCCCAGGAGATAACAAATGCACATAAACTTCCCATATTCCCAGGAGGAGATAACAAATGCACATAAACTTTCATATTCCCAGGAGGAAATAACAAATGCACATAAACTTCCCATATTCCCAGGAGGAGATGACAAATGCACATACATTTCCCTATATTCCCAGGAGGAGATAACAAATGCACATAAACGTCTATATTCCCAGGAGATAACAAATGCACATAAACTTCCATATTCCCAGGAGGAGATAACAAATGCACATAAACTTCCCATATTCCCAGGAGGAGATAACAAATGCACATAAACTTCCCATATTCCCAGGAGGAGATAACAAATGCACATAAACGTTCATATTCACAGGAGATAACAAATGCACATAAACTTTCATATTCCCAGGAGATAACAAATGCACATAAACTTCCCATATTCCCAGGAGGAGATAACAAATGCACATAAACTTCCCATATTCCCAGGAGATAACAAATGCACATAAACTTCCCATATTCCCAGGAGGAGATAACAAATGCACATAAACTTTCATATTCCCAGGAGGAGATAACAAATGCACATAAACTTCCCATATTCCCAGGAGATAACAAATGCACATAAACTTCCCATATTCCCAGGAGGAGATAACAAATGCACATAAACTTTCATATTCCCAGGAGATAACAAATGCACATAAACTTCCCATATTCCCAGGAGGAGATAACAAATGCACATAAACTTTCATATTCCCAGGAGATAACAAATGCACATAAACTTCCCATATTCCCAGGAGGAGATAACAAATGCACATAAACTTTCATATTCCCAGGAGATAACAAATGCACATCAACTTCCCATATTCCCAGGAGATAACAAATGCACATAAACTTCCCATATTCCCAGGAGGAGATAACAAATGCACATAAACTTTCATATTCCCAGGAGGAAATAACAAATGCACATAAACTTCCCATATTCCCAGGAGGAGATAACAAATGCACATAAACTTCCATATCCCCAGGAGGAGATAACAAATGCACATAAACTTTCATATTCCCAGGAGGAGATAACAAATGCACATAAACTTCCCATATTCCCAGGAGGAGATAACAAATGCACATAAACTTCCATATTCCCAGGAGGAGATAACAAATTCACATAAACTTCAACACAAAAGAGACCAAATTATTCCTACTTAAAGGCTGCAGTACACTGAATAGCCAGTGCAAACCTTTCTTTCCCAAGGGGCCCTCATAAGGGGTAATCTGCTTGTATTAGATGCTATACACAGACCGCATGAATCTGGAGTAAAATCGGGTTTGTGGACACTTACACTCCCTCCCTCTGTCTCTCCCCCCCTTTCTCTCTCTCCCTCCCTCTGTCTCTCCCCCCCTTTCTCTCTCCCCTTCCCTCATCTTCTCTGTCATTAGTGATCTATCAGCCATGTTGGTAGCTCAACAGGATGGCTTAAAACCACAGTCCCTACAACAGACCGCTGCAGTGTGTTTGAGTCAGTGAGTGAGTCAGAGCGAGTGAGTCAGTCAGTGTGTATTGAGTCTGTGAGTTAGTCAGAGTGAGTGAGTCAGTGAGTCGGTCAGTGTCTTTTGAGTGAGTGAGTCCGTTTGTGTGAGCGAGTCAGTGCATGCGAGTCAGTTAGTGTGTGAGTCAGTGTGCATGAGTCTAGTGTGTGTTTATGATGTAGTTTGTGTGGCGAAGCATGTGTGTGGTGCAGTGTATGTGACGCAGTGTGTGTGACCGTTTGTGTGTGTGGCACACAGGGGTGGGAATCGAGAACCGGTTAAACGGTCCCATTAGGAACTGGTTCCAACTTCGCCTTTGAGCTTATCAATTCTCTTATCGATTCCAGCATGTATTCCTGACAGCTACGCATAGCAACAAAAAAAAAGTGTCATTGTCAACGCATGCTGGCAGGCAGAGTCTAAAAATATAAAATGTAAATGTTATTTTTTTTAAACTAATTTAAGCTACTATCATTTAAAAATCAATAGAAAATGTATTCGCATATGTGTAGCTCTCCATTTTGTTATCCGTCTTCGGAAATTATCTACTATTCAACAGATTAGCGGAGTGTGTTGTTACGGTCAGGGCCCTGACCCAACCGCAACATAAATGGACAGACACAAAAATGGTTGCATAAATAAATATTTATTAAATAAATAATAAACAAACCTTGCGTAGGAATGGATGCGTGCCTGCATGAGATATGTATGGTAGGTGTATGGATGCGTGTAACGAGGATATAAGAGTTTGACCGACAACACCATGAAAAAGAGAGACGCCAGTGAAGCAACCCTCGTGAAAAAGAGAGACGCCAGTGAAGCAACCCTCGTGAAAAAGAGACGCCAGTGAAGCAACCCCCTTATCCGGTCTCAACCTCCTTTTAAATAATACCGGTGATTGCCGTGGGAGCCAATTAAGCCCCGGGAGGCGGACCTAAAAAGGGAAAGGAGAAAACAATATAATGTAAAAGAAAACAGGGGTGACAAACAATAAGCGACCGTAACACCCCCCCACCTAAACGGCAGCCGAAGACTGTCGAATAAAACAATGGACGAATACGCTTTATAACGAACAGCTTCGCAAGTAAAAACGCTAGGACACACGGCCGAATACTTACGAAAAATAATAAGAAGAAAACAAAACTACTTACGCCGATTGACACTAAATTTTTATTTTTATCTCCAGGGGAAAATGATCGGACTTTTGCCCGTCTGTCAAACAGAGACTTTATGCGGCTCTGAGCCACAGCCAATGGTGGTTCGTCAGACAATGTAACCATTTCCACTGGGTCAGAGCTCAACTTCACATCAGTCATCTCTTGCGAGAATGTGAGGGGCTCTGAGTCAGGTCTGCATAAGAAAGTTTCATTCTGGTCAACAATGTCACCAAGCTTTTTGGTCATGGCTCGTGTGACAGCACATGTGGGGAAAACCTCCGGATAAGCCTGCTTGAGTGTGTCAGGGGAGCTTGCAATGGGTTCGCTAACAACCTCAGGGGTAGCAAAAACCTTACCGCCAGCCAAATCATTCCCCAAAATGAAAGACACACCAGGAACAGGCAGCTCAGGACGCATACCCACGATGACCTCACCATTCACCAATTCAGATTCCCTTTTTGGAATCGGGACAGAGTGAACAAAGTGAGTGAGGGTATTAACCACCAATGGTTTTGCATGTTTTCGAGCCAACTTAAAACAGTCGGCAATATTGTGACCACGGGTTTTGCAGTAAGCGCATCTACGCTCAAGTCTTTGCTCGGTGCGACTGTGGGGAGGAGCACGAGCAGGAGACGGAGACGGAATATCCTTCTCAATGACAGTACCAGCTGGTTTATGGCCATTAAACTTACCATATTTCTTGAATTGACCATGTCGCTCAAAACTTGAGTAGAGTGGAGACTTCGACAGAAAGGACTTATGGGTGAGAACATATTCATCAGCCAAGACTGCAGCTTCGGCAACTTGAGCGACTTTATGTTCGTTCAGATAGGTGACAACCGGGTCAGGCAAGCAGTTTTTAAGCTCTTCGATGAGCACTAGATGCCTTAGCTGTTCTTTAGTGGTTATGTTTTGTGAAGTGCACCATCGGTCAAATAATCGTTCTTTTTCTTTTGAAAACTCCACATAAGTTTGTCTGTCGCTTTTTCGGCAGGCGCGAAACTTTTGGCGATATGCCTCGGGGACGAGTTCATATGCTCGAAGTATCGCGTTCTTCACAAACTCATAATCTGAGCTAACGTCTAACTCAAGTGATGAATATGCTTCCTGGGCCTTTCCCACAAGGACACATTGGAGTAGCAAAGGCCAAACGGGTTTCGGCCAGTTTAAAGATGTAGCTACTTTTTCGAAATGAGAAAAGTATTTCTCCACGTCCTTCTCAGAGAACGGAGGAACCATTCGAATATGTCTGCTCACGTCAGTCAGTGCGAGGAGGAGAGCGTGACAATTCAAGTTTCCGAACCTCTAAACGTTTAATCTCTAATTCAAGCTCTAGCGATTTTATTCGTAGCTGAGCTTCAGATTGGGAAGGAATAGACTCGCCTGGCCCAGCGAGACCAGCCTGTAGCAGAGGAACAGGCTTTTTTCGGAGAACATTTACTCGTAATAATAATGTTCTTAAAGTTGTGGTAATCGTCTCTTTCAGTCGTCGATCATTACTCGAGATGTCAATATCATAGTGTTCAGCTATGGATAATAGTTGTTCTTTAGTGTACGTCTCGAGTAATTCATCGGATGGATCTCTGATGAGAGTCGATGGACGCCATGGTGATTGTGCTCTCAATATTACCACCACGCGAAATAGGAGTAGGCGTAACGTACTTACTACCCAAAAAAAAGGGAAAACAGCAAAAATACGCGGTTTTTTTTAACGAAAAAACAGGAGAAAGCGATATAGGCTAGCAACTGTATGGGCAAGGCAGTATGGGCAACGTGGGGACACAGAGAATAAAACAGGCTAAAACAGATGTACTAAGGAGCGTCCCACTCCCTATCAAGCAGTATTAAATGGGTAACCTGGACACATCTAAGTGCCAATCGCGACCTATTGTCACCTTACCTACCTAACTATCTGACTGTCCTGTAAGAGGCCCTAGTCTTCGTTGTGGTACTCTGAATCCTTGTATATAGCCGGAATCGCCTCTCCGAAGAGCCAAAACGTTCTGTCTATATATTTGATGCTTTTCCCACACACTAACAATTACTGGTATTAGACACAGCGCCAAAGGAACTGGTCTCTTCAGCCTGTATGGGACAGCAGCGTGCTCCACACCTGAACATATATAAGATGCCTGAAATATGTAACTTTTTATTTAATGTGTTCCCAACATTGACCATGCACAAGCAAATGCATACAAACACGAGGAAACAAAGGCGTCTCCCGTTTATTAAATAAGCCTATATAGCATGAGAGAAAAATACGGCCCACAAAAGCTATCGCTAATTATAGCCGTAATAAACTCTTAGAGAGAACACGGACCAAAATCTACACGAGATTATATAGCTGGGTAGCGCCCAAAAATGCAACAAAGGTCACAACTCAATATGTTTGCGCAATCCAGCAGAATACCTTACCAAAAAGCTTATTTAAAAAAAAATAGGACAAGACAAGTAGCAGGAAAATAGCTCACACCAAAACAGTACCAGAAAAAGCTAATTGAATAAACTACAATTGCTTATAAACCGCCAATTCAAAGGCAAACAGTACCAAAACGTGTGAGACAGCTCCCACCTCAGCCAGAAGCAAAAATCGCAATCGCAAAACAAAGCGAATACAATTAAATATCCCTACAGGGATCAATAGCTACTTTTTAACAGGTAAGGAATTCAATTTAAATAGTCCGTATTCCAATAGTACTGAGTAAAACGAGGCAAGATCTAAAACCAGGACAAAACGATCGCCTCTAAAACGCGCAATTTACCGATTGCCACGTCAAAACATGGAAACGCGCACCCAGCGCCACGTCACCACAAAAGTTGTATACCAACTTAGCACTGAAAACTAAACACAGTGCATATACAAAATAACCATTCATACAAACAAGTCGTTATATAATACAGGATATTTACCTTTTTAAACGACGTCTTCCCCGAGAAAAGAGAAAAACGCGCCCCAAGGCCAATCCTAGAAAACGGCGTCTCAGCCTTGACAGCACGCAGCTACACAGCAAACGACTAAAATGGCTATTCAAAATGGCTCGAAAAAACGTCCAAATCCCGGACGAAAGCCCCCAATTTATGTTACGGTCAGGGCCCTGACCCAACCGCAACATAAATGGACAGACACAAAAATGGTTGCATAAATAAATATTTATTAAATAAATAATAAACAAACCTTGCGTAGGAATGGATGCGTGCCTGCATGAGATGTGTATGGTAGGTGTATGGATGCGTGTAACGAGGATATAAGAGTTTGACCGACAACACCATGAAAAAGAGAGACGCCAGTGAAGCAACCCTCGTGAAAAAGAGAGACGCCAGTGAAGCAACCCCGTTATCCGGTCTCAACCTCCTTTTAAATAATACCGGTGATTGCCGTGGGAGCCAATTAAGCCCCGGGAGGCGGACCTAAAAAGGGAAAGGAGCCTATGGCTATAACCAACTACAAGTGTAAAACTACAGCGTTTTCGTTGGCGGTAGACTAATCTGACAACGATTGCCTGCCTGGTCACGCACAGATGTATCCTAGATTTGGAAAGCGAATAACTAACCTGAATTAGCTAAATGATAATCTTCAATCTTTGTCATCTTCAGCTAATAAGAGGAGCCAGCTTGCCTCCTAAAAATAGCCAGGTAACGTTAAAGATCTCGTCTTTCTTCCATGTAAATGTATAGGCTACATGAGAGGGGAGAATGGTGACAGTTGAAACTATTCTGATAATACAGAAACCAACGCAAACGTTACTTTGCAGCTTTATGAGACACGCCTAGGAGCGTAACTAACTCATAAGTAAAGTTTGCGATCTTCGTTACAGAATGAAACTCCTAAATATCCCAATCACAGAGCAGCGGTTAAACAATATTTTAGCCATCTTTTTTGACATAACGTTAAACTGATAATTTATCCTCTCTTCTCGTGTCTTTTTTCATTATTTTCTGGTGTCTTATTTTCTTTTATGTCTGATATTTATAAGCACTCATATTGATCAAGCCAATTACATTTATCATTTACAGAATTATACAATTCTTACTGTTTTATTGGATGCTCTGCCACCTGTGCAGGCATAAATATAGCAGATTAATATTTTCCATGATATGACTAAGAAATATGAATGAAAAACAAATGCTTTATACTTTATAAATATTATGTCATTGAATCCATTTTAAATGACCACCCGTAGTAATAGTAATAGTTGGTCCTTTAATAGCCTGGGATCAAATAATACTTAAGGAATCGATGAAGGAATCGATAAAGAATCTGACCAATAAGCAGAATCGATAATGGAATCGGTATCAATAAAATCGAACGAATCCCATCCCTAGTGGCACAGTGTGTGTGTGAGGCGCAGTGTGTGTGAGGCGCAGTGTGTGTGAGGCGCAGTGTGTGTGAGGCGCAGTGTGTGTGAGGCGCAGTGTGTGTGTGTGTGACGCAGTGTCTGAGAGGTGCAGTGTCTGAGAGGTGCAGTGTCTGAGAGGCGCAGTGTCTGAGAGGCGCAGTGTGTGTGAGGTGCAGTGTCTGAGAGGCGCAGTGTGTGTGAGGCGCAGTGTGTGTGAGACGCAGTGTGTGTCTGCAGGGAGTGCCATATTTGGAAACACGCTCATGCTGATGTTCTCTATGGACCGGCTTCTTTCTGGGACAGGACCCAGATTCTGACACAACATGCGTCCCCATTTCTGCTGTTGCCATGAGCAACAGAATGGCCCCCTGCTTGAATCAATGCCATTGCCCCAGAAACACTGCAGAAGCCTGCGCCAGTGAATGTGTTAGGGTGGTGTTAGGGGGTGGTGTTATGGAGACTGTGTTTGGGTGGTGTTAGGGAGACTGTTAGGGTGGTGTTATGGAGACTGTTTGGGTGGTGTTATGGAGACTGTTAGGGTGGTGTTAGGGTGGTGTTAGAGGGTGGTGTTATGGAGACTGTTAGGGTGGTGTTAGGGAGATGGTGTTTGGGTGGTGTTAGGGGGGGTGTTATGGAGACTGTTAGGGTGGTGTTAGGAAGATGGTGTTTGGGTGGTGTTAGGGGGTGGTTTTATGGAGACTGTTAGGGTGGTGTTAGGGAGCTGGTGTTAGGGGTGGTGTTAGGGAGACTGTGTTTGGGTGGTGTTAGGGAGACTGTTCGGGTGGTGTTAGTGGGTGGTGTTATGGAGACTGTTAGGGTGGTGTTAGGGTGCTGTTATGGAGACTGTTAGGATGGTGTTAGGGAGATGATGTTTGGGTGGTGTTAGGGAGATGGTGTTTGGGTGGTGTTAGGTGGTGGTGTTATGGAGACTGTTAGGGTGGTGTTAGGGAGATGGTGTTTGGTGGTGTTAGGGGGTGGTGTTATGGAGACTGTTAGGGTGGTGTTAGGAAGATGGTGTTTGGGTGGTGTTAGGGGGTGGTGTTATGGAGACTGTTAGGGTGGTGTTAGGGAGATGGTGTTTGGGTGGTGTTAGGGGGGTGTTAGGGAGACTGTGTTTGGGTGGTGTTAGGGAGACTGTGTTCGGTGGTGTTTAGGTGGTGTTGGGGTGGTGTTATGGAGACTGTTAGGGTGGTGTTAGGGAGATGGTGTTTAGGTGGTGTTAGGGGGTGGTGTTATGGAGACTGTTAGGGTGGTGTTAGAGAGATGGTGTTTGGGTGGTGTTATGGAGACTGTTAGGGTGGTGTTAGGGAGATGGTGTTTGGGTGGTGTTAGGGGGTGGTGTAAGGGAGACTGTGTTAGGGTGGTGTTGGTATGGTGTTTGGGAGACTGTGTTTGGGTGGTGTTAAGGAGACTGTGTTAGGGTGGTGTTAGGGAGATTCTGTTCAGGTGGTGTTTGGATGGTGGTAGGGGTGGTGTTAGCGAGACAGTTTTTGGGTGGTGTTAGAGGGTGGTGTTACGGAGACTGTGTTAGGGTGGTGTTAGGAGGTGGTGTTAGGGAAACTGTGTTAGGGGGTGGTGTTAGGGAGACTGTGTTAGGGTGGTTTTAGGGAGACTTTGTTCAGGTGGTGTTTGGATGGTGGTAGGGGTGGTGTTAGGGAGACTGTGTTCGGGTGGTGTTTGGGTGGTGTTAGAGCAAAGCTAATAACTCTTGTCTCCACCTGCAGGCAGCGTTGAAGAAGTACCAGATGGAGCACAAGAGTAAAGGGGAGAGTCTGGATAAATGCCAGACGGAGCTGAAGAAACTGCGCCGTAAGAGCCAGGGCAGCAAGAACCCCTCAAAATACGGAGACAAGGAGATGCAGGTGGGGACCAGCTGGGGGCGCTTTTTTAAACAGCCATTGGATCCCATTGGGTGTTAGTAATAATAACAATAATAATAATAATAATAATAATAATAGCTTTATTTATATAGATAATAATAGCTTTATTTATTTCTATATTTCTATATATTTATACATTCATACATTAAAATGCAGCTCAAAGTGCTTTCCAAACATAATAAAATAAAATATAATACAATAAAACATAGTAAGCAAAGAGTGACAAATTTAAAAATATTAAAATAAAAGATAAACTAATTTAAATAAATAAATTTACAGTGAGAGAAACAATGACATTACAAAATATTGAAATGTTGAAGTACAGGATTATTTTTTTTTTAAAAATGATAAAAGTGCCAATTTAGTGTTTAGTGCCAATTATTTCCCCTGACTGTGGTAATGATCTCAAACTCAAGCATGTACACAGTAGAGCAGTAGATCTCAAACTCAGGCATGTTTACAGTAGAGCAGTAGATCTCAAACTCAGGCATGTTTACAGTAGAGCAGTAGATCTCTAACTCAAGCATGTACACAGTAGAGCAGTAGATCTCAAACTCAGGCATGTTTACAGTAGAGCAGTAGATCTCTAACTCAAGCATGTACACAGTAGAGCAGTAGATCTCAAACTCATGCATGTTTACAGTAGAGCAGTAGATCTCAAACTCAGGCATGTTTACAGTAGAGCAGTAGATCTCTAACTCAAGCATGTACACAGTAGATCAGTAGATCTCTAACTCAAGCATGTACACAGTAGAGCAGTAGATCTCAAACTCAGGCATGTACACAGTAGAGCAGTAGATCTCAAACTCAAGCATGTACACAGTAGATCAGTAGATCTCAAACTCATGCATGTTTACAGTAGAGCAGTAGATCTCAAACTCAGGCATGTTTACAGTAGAGCAGTAGATCTCTAACTCAAGCATGTACACAGTAGAGCAGTAGATCTCAAACTCATGCATGTACACAGTAGAGCAGTAGATCTCAAACTCAGGCATGTTTACAGTAGAGCAGTAGATCTCTAACTCAAGCATGTACACAGTAGAGCAGTAGATCTCAAACTCATGCATGTACACAGTAGAGCAGTAGATCTCTAACTCATGCATGTACACAGTAGAGCAGTAGATCTCTAACTCAAGCATGTACACAGTAGAGCAGTAGATCTCAAACTCATGCATGTACACAGTAGAGCAGTAGATCTCAAACTCAGGCATGTTTACAGTAGAGCAGTAGATCTCTAACTCAAGCATGTACACAGTAGAGCAGTAGATCTCAAACTCATGCATGTACACAGTAGAGCAGTAGATCTCTAACTCAAGCATGTACACAGTAGAGCAGTAGATCTCAAACTCAAGCATGTACACAGTAGAGCAGTAGATCTCAAACTCAGGCATGTACACAGTAGAGCAGTAGATCTCAAACTCAAGCATGTACACAGTAGATCAGTAGATCTCAAACTCAAGCATGTTTACAGTAGAGCAGTAGATCTCAAACTCAGGCATGTTTACAGTAGAGCAGTAGATCTCTAACTCAAGCATGTACACAGTAGAGCAGTAGATCTCAAACTCATGCATGTACACAGTAGAGCAGTAGATCTCTAACTCAAGCATGTACACAGTAGAGCAGTAGATCTCAAACTCAAGCATGTACACAGTAGATCAGTAGATCTCAAACTCAAGCATGTACACAGTAGATCAGTAGATCTCAAACTCATGCATGTTTACAGTAGAGCAGTAGATCTCAAACTCAGGCATGTTTACAGTAGAGCAGTAGATCTCTAACTCAAGCATGTACACAGTAGAGCAGTAGATCTCTAACTCAGGCATGTACACAGTAGATCAGTAGATCTCAAACTCATGCATGTACACAGTAGAGCAGTAGATCTCTAACTCAGGCATGTACACAGTAGAGCAGTAGATCTCAAACTCAAGCATGTACACAGTAGATCAGTAGATCTCTAACTCAGGCATGTACACAGTAGAGCAGTAGATCTCAAACTCAAGCATGTACACAGTAGATCAGTAGATCTCTAACTCAGGCATGTACACAGTAGAGCAGTAGATCTCTAACTCAGGCATGTACACAGTAGAGCAGTATATCTCAAACTCAAGCATGTACACAGTAGAGCAGTAGATCTCTAACTCATGCATGTTTACAGTAGATCAGTAGATCTCTAACTCATGCATGTACACAGTAGAGCAGTAGATCTCAAACTCAAGCATGTACACAGTAGAGCAGTAGATCTCTAACTCAAGCATGTTTACAGTAGATCAGTAGATCTCTAACTCATGCATGTACACAGTAGAGCAGTAGATCTCAAACTCAAGCATGTACACAGTAGAGCAGTAGATCTCAAACTCAAGCATGTACACAGTAGATCAGTAGATCTCTAACTCAGGCATGTACACAGTAGAGCAGTATATCTCAAACTCAAGCATGTACACAGTAGATCAGTAGATCTCTAACTCAGGCACGTACACAGTAGAGCAGTATATCTCAAACTCAAGCATGTACACAGTAGAGCAGTAGATCTCTAACTCAAGCATGTTTACAGTAGAGCAGTAGATCTCAAACTCAGGCATGTTTACAGTAGAGCAGTAGATCTCTAACTCAAGCATGTACACAGTAGAGCAGTAGATCTCAAACTCATGCATGTACACAGTAGAGCAGTAGATCTCTAACTCAAGCATGTACACAGTAGAGCAGTAGATCTCAAACTCAGGCATGTACACAGTAGATCAGTAGATCTCTAACTCAGGCATGTACACAGTAGAGCAGTAGATCTCTAACTCAGGCATGTACACAGTAGAGCAGTATATCTCAAACTCAAGCATGTACACAGTAGAGCAGTAGATCTCTAACTCATGCATGTTTACAGTAGATCAGTAGATCTCTAACTCATGCATGTACACAGTAGAGCAGTAGATCTCAAACTCAAGCATGTACACAGTAGAGCAGTAGATCTCTAACTCAAGCATGTTTACAGTAGATCAGTAGATCTCTAACTCATGCATGTACACAGTAGAGCAGTAGATCTCAAACTCAAGCATGTACACAGTAGAGCAGTAGATCTCAAACTCAAGCATGTACACAGTAGATCAGTAGATCTCTAACTCAGGCATGTACACAGTAGAGCAGTATATCTCAAACTCAAGCATGTACACAGTAGATCAGTAGATCTCTAACTCAGGCACGTACACAGTAGAGCAGTATATCTCAAACTCAAGCATGTACACAGTAGAGCAGTAGATCTATAACTCAGGCATGTACACAGTAGAGCAGTAGATCTCTAACTCAGGCATGTACACAGTAGAGCAGTATATCTCAAACTCAAGCATGTACACAGTAGAGCAGTAGATCTCTAACTCATGCATGTTTACAGTAGATCAGTAGATCTCTAACTCATGCATGTACACAGTAGAGCAGTAGATCTCAAACTCAAGCATGTACACAGTAGAGCAGTAGATCTCTAACTCAAGCATGTTTACAGTAGATCAGTAGATCTCTAACTCATGCATGTACACAGTAGAGCAGTAGATCTCAAACTCAAGCATGTACACAGTAGAGCAGTAGATCTCAAACTCAAGCATGTACACAGTAGATCAGTAGATCTCTAACTCAGGCATGTACACAGTAGAGCAGTATATCTCAAACTCAAGCATGTACACAGTAGATCAGTAGATCTCTAACTCAGGCACGTACACAGTAGAGCAATATATCTCAAACTCAAGCATGTACACAGTAGAGCAGTAGATCTCAAACTCAAGCATGTACACAGTAGAGCAGTAGATCTCAAACTCAAGCATGTACACAGTAGAGCAGTAGATCTCTAACTCAGGCATGTACACAGTAGAGCAGTATATCTCAAACTCAAGCATGTACACAGTAGATCAGTAGATCTCTAACTCATGCATGTACACAGTAGAGCAGTAGATCTCAAACTCAAGCATGTACACAGTAGAGCAGTATATCTCTAACTCAGGCATGTACACAGTAGAGCAGTAGATCTCTAACTCATGCATGTACACAGTAGTGCAATAGATCTCTAACTCAAGCATGTACACAGTAGAGCAGTAGATCTCAAACTCAAGCATGTACACAGTAGATCAGTAGATCTCTAACTCATGCATGTACACAGTAGAGCAGTAGATCTCAAACTCAGGCATGTACACAGTAGTGCAGTAGATCTCAAACTCAGGCATGTACACAGTAGAGCAGTAGATCTCAAACTCAGGCACGTACACAGTAGAGCAGTAGATCTCATACTCAAGCATGTACACAGTAGAGCAGTAGATCTCAAACTCAAGCATGTACACAGTAGATCAGTAGATCTCTAACTCAGGCATGTACACAGTAGAGCAGTAGATCTCATACTCAAGCATGTACACAGTAGATCAGTAGATCTCTAACTCAGGCACGTACACAGTAGAGCAGTAGATCTCATACTCAAGCATGTACACAGTAGAGCAGTAGATCTCAAACTCAAGCATGTACACAGTAGATCAGTAGATCTCTAACTCAGGCATGTACACAGTAGAGCAGTAGATCTCTAACTCAGGCATGTACACAGTAGAGCAGTATATCTCAAACTCAAGCATGTACACAGTAGATCAGTAGATCTCTAACTCATGCATGTACACAGTAGAGCAGTAGATCTCAAACTCAAGCATGTACACAGTAGATCAGTAGATCTCTAACTCATGCATGTACACAGTAGAGCAGTAGATCTCAAACTCAGGCATGTACACAGTAGATCAGTAGATCTCAAACTCAAGCATGTACACAGTAGAGCAGTAGATCTCAAACTCAAGCATGTACACAGTAGATCAGTAGATCTCTAACTCAGGCATGTACACAGTAGAGCAGTATATCTCAAACTCAAGCATGTACACAGTAGATCAGTAGATCTCTAACTCATGCATGTACACAGTAGAGCAGTAGATCTCAAACTCAAGCATGTACACAGTAGATCAGTAGATCTCTAACTCATGCATGTACACAGTAGAGCAGTAGATCTCAAACTCAGGCATGTACACAGTAGAGCAGTAGATCTCAAACTCAGGCATGTACACAGTAGAGCAGTAGATCTCAAACTCAAGCATGTACACAGTAGATCAGTAGATCTCTAACTCATGCATGTACACAGTATTGTACAATAGATTGAGTTCATTTTTTGTCTCAAAATAATGACAAAATGAAAACATGTTTTTAGATATTTTTGCAAATGTATTAAAAATCGAAAACTGAATTCTCTCATTTACATAAGTATTCATACCCTTTGCTTTAACATATTTTTAAAGTATCATATTTAATATTTGGTCGGATATCTTTTGCATGCTACTTCCTGAAGTCTGTGACCCATCAATATAAAAAGACTCTCAAAATCTTATTTCCAGGTACTGTTACAAGCGATACTATAAGCTCTCTGCATTTGAATGGATCTCTATGGGAATTGGGGGGTGAGACTAGATTAATTCAGCTGTAAATTACACTGGTACAGCATGGAACACATGGCTGGCTAAATGGCTGTAAGTCATCAAGGGTCTGAGCTATCGAATGAGCCCCAAACCATCGCTCTGTTGCCAGATATGGAGTAGATGTGGATGGATCACTGCAAGGGTTATTTCTCCTGACTCATTTTCCTATAGAACTCTATGGGGGAAAAAGTCAGGAGAAACAACCCATAAAGGGACAGCATGCAAAAGATATGCAACCAAATATTAATATGATACTTAAAAATATGTTAAAGCAAAGGGTATGAATACTTATGTAAATGAGAGATTTCAGTTTTTCGATTTTTAATACATTTGCAAAAATGTCTAAAAACCTGTTTTCACTTTGTCATTATGGGCTATTTTGTGTAGAATTTTGCGACAAAAAATGAACTCAATCTATTGTAGAATATGTCTGTAATGTAATAAAACATGGAGAAGGTGAAAGGGGTGGGCAGACTTTCCGGCTTGACTGTGTGTGTGTGTGTGTGTGTGTGTGTGTGTGTGTGTGTGTGTGTGTGTGTGTGTGTGTGTGTGTGTGTGTGTGTGTGTGTGCGTGCGTGATAGCATGCTCTTCTCAATCCTCTTCCTCATAGTGTGTGTGATAGCATGATCTTCTCCATGCTGTTCCTCATTGTGTGTGTTGGTGTACTACGTTGCTGTGCCTCCCTATTGCTGTGATGTGCTGGTTTGAGCCCCAGGTGAGTCATGTCCTGTGAAATTCCATGAAGCACAAAGGCGCTTTAAACGTGTGTGGCTGTGAGCTATGGGAACAACGCACTTATGCCATAACCAGCCAGATTTTAAAACTCATTCCAGTATCATTCATGGTCCATTCGTGTGGGAATTCTCGCTATTAGAGTATTGGTGGATATTGTTTTAGAGCCAGAATGGTGGCATAAGGCCTTGTGTTTTAGAGCCTGAATGGCGGCATGGGGCATTGTGTTTTAGAGCCTTAATGGCGGCATGGAGCCTTGTGTTTTAGAGCCAGAATGGCAGCATGGGGCCTTGTGTTTTAGAGCCTGAATGGCGGCATGGGGCCTTGTGTTTTAGAGCCTGAATGGCGGCATGGGGCCTTGTGTTTTAGAGCCAGAATGGTGGCATGGGGCATTGTGTTTTAGAGCCTTAATGGCGGCATGGAGCCTTGTGTTTTAGAGCCAGAATGGCGGCATGGGGCTTTGTGTTTTAGAGCCTTAATGGCGGCATGGGGCCTTGTGTTTTAGAGCCTGAATGGCGGCATGGGGCCTTGTGTTTTAGAGCCGGAGTGGCGGAATGGGGCCTTGTGTTTTAGAGCCTGAATGGTGGCATGGGGCCTTGTGTTTTACAGCCGGAGTGGCGGAATGGGGCCTTGTGTTTTAGAGCCTGAATGGCGGCATGGGGCCTTGTGTTTTACAGCCGGAATGGCGGCATGGGGCCTTGTGTTTTAGAGCCTGAATGGTGGCAAGCTAGCAACTGATAACTGATTGCTAACATTATCAAGCTATGCTAGCTAGTTAGGCTATTTGCAAGCTAACGTATATAATTCTGTGGCGGCCATCTTGTGGTGGCACTATTTGCAGAAGTACGAAATTGAATAGGGTTGCATGGAATCACATGACCCTTTCTAGTTCTTATACAGTTCTGTGGTTTCCCCTCAGTATGTCGAGGCCATCAGCAGCAAGCAAAGTGACCTGGATAACTGCATTGCGGAGGGCTACAGGACAGCGCTGTCGGAGGAGAGGAGGAGGTACTGCTTCCTGGTGGAGCGGCAGTGTGCCGTCGCCAAGAACAGCGCCACCTACCACGGCAAGGTGAGGCTGCGCATGCTGGTCACGTGACCCAGCATTGCAGGGAGGAGTTGGTGATATAGCGCCATTCCCTCCTCACCTCTCCATCACATCCATACATCACATCCTCAGAGCCATAGCTTTTGCAATCATGCTTTTATCAAGGCTCTGACTGAGCAGGGAGAGCAGTGCATTGTGGGTATGGGGAGTGATTGATGGCACAGCTGTGAATTATGGGTATGGGGACTGATTGATGCATGTGTGTATGTGTGTGTGTATGTGAGTGAGTGAGTGAGTGAGTGAGTGAGTGATTAGGGTTGCAAAGGGAGGTAATTTTTAGGGAAAATCACATTCACTGTAACAATTTCATGCTTAAAGCTATGAAAACAAGTTGGAAAAAAAACAATAAACAAGTAAAATGCGCTGACTAGGCCCAAGTCCTTTCTGGAGAGCAGGTTTCTGTGACATATGACCAGGCCCAAGTCCTTTCTGGAGAGCAGGTTTCTGTGACATATGACCAGGCCCAGGTCCTTTCTGGAGAGCAGGTTTCTGTGACATATGAACAGGCCCAGGTTCTTTCTGGAGAGCAGGTTTCTGTGACATATGAACAGGCCCAGGTTCTTTCTGGAGAGCAGGTTTCTGTGACATATGAACAGGCCCAGGTCCTTTCTGGAGAGCAGGTTTCTGTGACATATGAACAGGCCCAGGTCCTTTCTGGAGAGCAGGTTTCTGTGACATATGAACAGGCCCAGGTTCTTTCTGGAGAGCAGGTTTCTGTGACATATGAACAGGCCCAGGTCCTTTCTGGAGAGCAGGTTTCTGTGACATATGAACAGGCCCAGGTCCTTTCTGGAGAGCAGGTTTCTGTGACATATGGTCCCATCACATTTTTCAGTATGAAAAGGCTGTGGAGTCCTGATGCTATCTGGAAGGCAGCCAAACACATCATGGCATCAACCTGGTGGAAGGGAGTCTTAAGTGTGCAGCCATGTCCCCTGTTGCTTCAATTATTCTCCAGATCTCCCAACATCAGCTGCATCAGAGCAGAACTGCTCCCTGTTTTGTGGAACACACAGCAGAGTGTGCAACAGGCTGACAAATTAAAGACTTGAGAAACTGCTGGCTATTCAGACAATTTTGAAACTCTTTGAGCCCATCAAAGATGACACCACACAAATTTAATCTGAGGAGGATTGTCCAGATTCTCCAGAGTCTCTTTCTGAAGATTAGGCTAGCTGGGGTTGAGAGGTCAAACAAGTAGAGTTATCATTTTTGTTTACCCTCAAAAGTTAGGTTTTTCTTAATATATGTTAGAAATAACTGAATTTTTGGACTAAAATAAGGTTAATTAAGACATTTATTATTATATTTTAGCATTTATGTTTTCTTATTTAATATGCTTTTAAAAAAAAAAAGAAACAAACTGCATTATAAAAAATAAATAAAATGTGTTCACATTGTGGTAAACCAACCTTGTTATGCTTGTTTGGTTCTAAAGACCCATGGTTTTCTCCCTAAGAATGTGTGAAAAGTATTTGCAGTGATCCCTCAAATAGACCCAATACATTAAAAAAACAACAACAAAAAACAAAGACATGCTTACAATTTATGAAAAATGCTGTTAACTGTATAAATTCCCAAAATTACCTCAAAATTTCTAAAATTACCTGGAAATTCATTAAAAGGGGAAATTTTCCCAGAACTTTAAAACCCCAGTTTGTGTAGGTTGTATATACAGTCAGACAGCAGGAAACCCCAGTTTGTGTAGGTTGTATATACAGTCAGACAGCAGGAAACCCCAGTTTGTGTAGGTTGTATATACAGTCAGACAGCAGGAAACCCCAGTTTGTGTAGGTTGTATATACAGTCAGACAGCAGGAAACCCCAGTTTGTGTAGGTTGTATACAGTCAGACAGCAGGAAACCCCAGTTTGTGTAGGTTGTATATACAGTCAGACAGCAGGAAACCCCAGTTTGTGTAGGTTGTATATACAGTCAGACAGCAGGAAACCCCAGTTTGTGTAGGTTGTATATACAGTCAGACAGCAGGAAACCCCAGTTTGTGTAGGTTGTATACAGTCAGACAGCAGGAAACCCCAGTTTGTGTAGGTTGTATCTGCAGTCAGACAGCAGGAAACCCCAGTTTGTGTAGGTTGTATATACAGTCAGACAGCAGGAAACCCCAGTTTGTGTAGGTTGTATCTGCAGTCAGACAGCAGGAAACCCCAGTTTGTGTAGGTTGTATATACAGTCAGACAGCAGGAAACCCCAGTTTGTGTAGGTTGTATATACAGTCAGACAGCAGGAAACCCCAGTTTGTGTAGGTTGTATCTACAGTCAGACAGCAGGAAACCCCAGTTTGTGTAGGTTGTATATACAGTCAGACAGCAGGAAACCCCAGTTTGTGTAGGTTGTATCTGCAGTCAGACAGCAGGAAACCCCAGTTTGTGTAGGTTGTATATACAGTCAGACAGCAGGAAACCCCAGTTTGTGTAGGTTGTATATACAGTCAGACAGCAGGAAACCCCAGTTTGTGTAGGTTGTATCTGCAGTCAGACAGCAGGAAACCCCAGTTTGTGTAGGTTGTATATACAGTCAGACAGCAGGAAACCCCAGTTTGTGTAGGTTGTATCTGCAGTCAGACAGCAGGAAACCCCAGTTTGTGTAGGTTGTATATACAGTCAGACAGCAGGAAACCCCAGTTTGTGTAGGTTGTATCTGCAGTCAGACAGCAGGAAACCCCAGTTTGTGTAGGTTGTATATACAGTCAGACAGCAGGAAACCCCAGTTTGTGTAGGTTGTATCTGCAGTCAGACAGCAGGAAACCCCAGTTTGTGTAGGTTGTATATACAGTCAGACAGCAGGAAACCCCAGTTTGTGTAGGTTGTATATACAGTCAGACAGCAGGAAACCCCAGTTTGTGTAGGTTGTATATACAGTCAGACAGCAGGAAACCCCAGTTTGTGTAGGTTGTATATACAGTCAGACAGCAGGAAACCCCAGTTTGTGTAGGTTGTATATACAGTCAGACAGCAGGAAACCCCAGTTTGTGTAGATTGTATCTGCAGTCAGACAGCAGGAAACCCCAGTTTGTGTAGGTTGTATATACAGTCAGACAGCAGGAAACCCCAGTTTGTGTAGGTTGTATATACAGTCAGACAGCAGGAAACCCCAGTTTGTGTAGGTTGTATCTGCAGTCAGACAGCAGGAAACCCCAGTTTGTGTAGGTTGTAAGCAGCTGAATCAGAGCTGCCAAACGTATTCAACAGGAACAAAAGCACAATTCAAAGCCATGTTACTATTGTATTATATTGTTACGGTGTTATAGTCATATTGTTTTATTATTTATATTATTATTGTGTTATATTTATGTTGTATATTATATTTATGTAGCAATTGTATTATATTTATGTTTCAATTGTATCATATTTGTGTTGTAATTGTTTTGTATTTATGTTTTATATTATACTTATGTTGTAAATGTATTATATTTATAAGGTAATTTTGTTATATTTATGTTATATTTATGTTATAATTGTATTTATTTGTGTTATATTAATGTTGTAATTGTGTTATATTAATGTTGTACTTATGTTTCTTGCTGTTCAGGGGAAGGATCTGCTGGCTCAGAATGTTCCTCTATGGCAGCAGGCCTGCTCTGACCCTACTAAGCTGCCAGAGAGAGCCATGATCCTGGCCCAGCAGCTTAGCTCCGCCCCTGGCAAGATGACCTCTGCCCCTGGCACACTGAGGTCCAGCCCCCCGCATGCCTCCAAGGCCAATATGCTAATCTCTGACCCTGCCTCTGGAGCCAAGCCCCTCCCCCTGGCACCTGAACTCACTGCCTTCACGGGAGGACTGACCAAGCAGAATGTGAGTAATCTTCCCCATTACTACACAATACACACACACACACACACACACACACACTCACATACTCACACACACACACACACATACACACACACACATTAACATGCATACATTGCATATGTTTGGTTAGTTTAGGTGTATTTGAGGTTTTAGGTGTGTGTGTGTGTGTGTGTGTGTGTGTGTGTGTTTGGTTAGTGTAGGTGTATTTGAGGTTTTAGGTGTGTGTGTGTGTGTGTGTGTGCATATGTTTGGTTAGTTTAGGTGTATTTGAGGTTTTAGGTGTGTGTGTGTGTGTGTGTGTGTGCATATGTTTGGTTAGTTTAGGTGTATTTGAGGTTTTAGGTGTGTGTGTGTGTGTGTGTGTGTGCATATGTTTGGTTAGTGTAGGTGTATTTGAGGTTTTAGGTGTGTGTGTGTGTATATGTTTGGTTAGTTTAGGTGTATTTGAGGTTTTAGGTGTGTGTGTGTGTGTGTGTGTGTGTGTGTGTGCATATGTTTGGTTAGTTTAGGTGTATTTGAGGTTTTAGGTGTGTGTGTGTGTGTGTGTATATGTTTGGTTAGTTTAGGTGTATTTGAGGTTTTAGGTGTGTTTCTGTGTGTGCAGAGGCTCATGGGAGTGGAAGGCATGACCCTAATGAACGGTACGGTGGGGGGGCACGTGGAGGATTACCAGCAGTGGGTGGAGGGGAGGATGGCGCAGGCTAAGCCCCCCCCACAGCACCCGAGGCAAGCCAACGACAACTACTCCAACACCCTGCCTGTGCGCAAGAGCCAGCCGCCAAGGAGCAAGGCCTCCGCAGGTAAACCCCACTGCCACCACTGTTACATCACCCTAACCCCGCCCATACCGCCATTACATCACCCTAACCCCGCCCATACCGCCATTACATCACCCTAACCCCGCCCATACTGCCATTACATCACCCTAACCCCGCCCATACTGCCATTACATCACCCTAACCCCGCCCATACCGCCATTACATCACCCTAACCCCGCCCATACCGCCATTACATCACCCTAACCCCGCCCATACCGCCATTACATCACCCTAACCCCGCCCATACCGCCATTACATCACCCTAACCCCGCCCATACCGCCATTACATCACCCTAACCCCGCCCATACCGCCATTACATCACCCTAACCCCGCCCATACTGCCATTACATCACCCTAACCCCGCCCATACTGCCATTACATCACCCTAACCCTGCCCATACTGCCATTACATCACCCTAACCCTGCCCATACCGCCATTACATCACCCTAACCCTGCCCATACTGCCATTACATCACCCTAACCCTGCCCATACCGCCATTACATCACCCTAACCCCGCCCATACTGCCATTACATCACCCTAACCCTGCCCATACTGCCATTACATCACCCTAACCCTGCCCATACTGCCATTACATCACCCTAACCCTGCCCATACCGCCATTACATCACCCTAACCCCGCCCATACTGCCATTACATCACCCTAACCCTGCCCATACCGCCATTACATCACCCTAACCCCGCCCATACTGCCATTACATCACCCTAACCCCGCCCATACTGCCATTACATCACCCTAACCCCGCCCATACTGCCATTACATCACCCTAACCCCGCCCATACTGCCATTACATCACCCTAACCCTGCCCATACTGCCATTACATCACCCTAACCCTGCCCATACTGCCATTACATCACCCTAACCCCGCCCATACTGCCATTACATCACCCTAACCCCGCCTATACCGCCGTTACATCACCCTAACCCCGCCTATACCGCCGTTACATCACCCTAACCCCGCCCATACCGCCATTACATCACCCTAACCCCGCCCACGCTGCCATTACATCACATAATGAGCCTCAGACAGAAAGCAGGCTGGTCATGTGCTTGTGTGTTTCCGGCAGAGACTCGAACCCTGCCCAGATCGAGCTCGGTGGCAGCGGGGCTGGAGCGGGAGCGTGGCGGTCGAACCCGTGTTCAGGCTGTGTTTTCCCACACTGCCGGGGACAACCTCACTCTGCTCAGCTTCTCCGATGGTGATGTCATCACTTTATTGGTGCCTGAGGCACGCGATGGCTGGCACTATGGTGAAAACGAGAAGAACAAGATGTGAGTGTCACACACACTCATACGCACATGCACACACACTCATAGACACTCACATACACACATACATACAAAAATTATCTCACACACACACATACTGTACATACACAAACTCACACACATACACACACATACATACATACACAAACTCACACACACATACTGTATATACACACACTCACCCACACACACACACACACACACACACACACACACATACTGTACATACACAAACTCACACACACACATACATACATACACAAACTCACACACACACATACTGTATATACACACACTCAC
Source organism: Ilyophis sp. 1 JC-2022 (assembly GCA_022702515.1). Lineage (NCBI taxonomy): Eukaryota > Metazoa > Chordata > Actinopteri > Anguilliformes > Synaphobranchidae > Ilyophis > Ilyophis sp. 1 JC-2022. The sequence continues at coordinate 2,509,687 of CM040405.1, forward strand.
CCACACACGCACACACACACACACACATATACATACACAAACTCACACACACACATATACATACATACACAAACTCTCAAACTTACACACACTCACACACACACACACTCTGTGGTAAAGTTGGAGTGTTACAGGTTTCATTCCCAGGTGTCTTTGCGTTTCTTTTGTAGGCGTGGCTGGTTTCCATTCTCCTACACATGTGTGCTGCCTGACAGTGCTGCTAATAACCAACGTGTCAGGTCAGTTGCAGTGACTTCCTTTGTTTTTATAGGGCCTGGCTCATTTGTCTGAGTTGTTGAACAATGTTTAGCCATGTTGAACACTGTAGTACTGGGTATTGTTGAGCAATAGTGTTCAACGATATTCAGTAGTGGTGACTTTTGTTGAGTAGAGTTCAGTAGTGTTTGACTGTGTTTGACTGTGTTTGGCTGTGTTCAGTAGTGTTGGGCTGTCTTGCTTAGTTTTCAGTAGTGTTTGGCTGTGTTGCTTAGTTTTCAGTAGTGTTTGGCTGTGTTCAGTAGTGTTCAGTAGTGCTGTGCTGTGTTCAGTAGTGTTGGGCTGTGTTGCATAGTGTTTAGTAGTGTTGTGCTGTGTTCAGTAGCATTCCATAGCGTTCCGTAGTGTTTGGCTGTGTTCAGTAGTGTTCAGTAGTGTTGGGCTGTGTTCAGTAGTGTTCAGTAGTGTTGGGCTGTGTTCAGTAGTGTTCAGTAGTGTTGGGCTGTGTTCAGTAGTGCCCGGTAGTGTTAGGCTGTGTTTAGTAGTGTTGGGCTGTGTTCAGTAGTGTTAGGCTGTGTTCAGTAGTGTTGGGCTGTGTTGGGCTGTGTTCAGTAGTGTCTGGTAGTGTTGGTCTGTGTTCAGTAGTGTTGGGCTGTGTTCAGTTGTGTTCAGTATTGTGTGATTCTGCAGCCTACGCCATGGAAAGAGCAGCAGCACAGGAAACCTGCTGGAGAGGGAGGATGTGATCCTGCCCCCTCCTGATTACGGCCTATCAGCTCGCCAGCTGGCCCAGATCTCCACCCACAGCCGCTCTCGTCCCTACAGCATGGTCATGCCCATCTACACGCAGGTACGCACAACTACACAAATACACACACACACAAACATACACGCACACTGAGGTATGTACAAACTGCACACCATAAGTGTGGGGCCAGCGTTAAACTGGGACGCCTGTCAGAGCTGGTATCTCCTGTGGGGGGTTTATCTCCTTAATGTAGGAGGCCTGTCAGAGCTGGTATCTCCTGTGGGGGGGTTCTCTCCTTAATGTAGGAGGCCTGTCAGAGCTGGTATCTCCTGTGGGGGGGTTTATATTCTTAGTGTCTGTGTTAGAAATGTAGGCATATAAATGTCTGATGCACAGATATGCAGCATGGCTGAATTCTGACAGCCAATTTGGAATGGAAATTATTCTGTCACCTGCTTACACAAAAGAGCAGACTGAAACCTGAAATATTCGCCTCTTTATGAAACCATGTGCTCGCAGCTCATATGTGAGATTCCTCAATGCACACACAGATGGGCCAGTGTACATTCCCTGGGGATTTGTGACATAATGATTATGTAACCTTTATGCTGGGTTTTCTCAGAGCCATCTAGTGGAACAGAACTGAACAACAGGTTTTCCATTTTAGTTTGTAAGGGTGTCCAGTGTATTTGGAGTTTGTAAGGGTGTCCTGTGCATTTGAAGTTTGTAAGGGTGTCCTGTGCATTTGAAGTTTGTAAGGGTGTCCTGTGCATTTGAAGTTTGTAAGGGTGTCCTGTGCATTTGAAGTTTGTAAGGGTGTCCTGTGCATTTGAAGTTTGTAAGGGTGTCCTGTGCATTTGGAGTTTGTAAGGGTGTCCTGTGCATTTGAAGTTTGTAAGGGTGTCCTGTGCATTTGGAGTTTGTAAGGGTGTCCAGTGCATTTGAAGTTTGTAAGGGTGTCCAGTGCATTTGAAGTTTGTAAGGGTGTCCAGTGCATTTGGAGTTTGTAAGGGTGTCCTGTGCATTTGGAGTTTGTAAGGGTGTCCTGTGCATTTGAAGTTTGTAAGGGTGTCCAGTGCATTTGGAGTTTGTAAGGGTGTCCTGTGCATTTGAAGTTTGTTAGGGTGTCCAGTGCATTTGGAGTTTGTAAGGGTGTCCTGTGCATTTGGAGTTTGTAAGGGTGTCCAGTGCATTTGGAGTTTGTAAGGGTGTCCAGTGCATTTGGAGTTTGTAAGGGTGTCCTGTGCATTTGGAGTTTGTAAGGATGTCCAGTGCATTTGGAGTTTGTAAGGGTGTCCAGTGCATTTGGAGTTTGTAAGGATGTCCAGTGCATTTGAAGTTTGTAAGGGTGTCCAGTGCATTTGGAGATTGTAAGGGTGTCCTGTGCATTTGGAGTTTGTAAGGGTGTCCAGTGCATTTGGAGTTTGTAAGGGTGTCCTGTGCATTTGGAGTTTGTAAGGATGTCCTGTGCATTTGGAGTTTGTAAGGGTGTCCAGTGCATTTGGAGTTTGTAAGGGTGTCCAGTGCATTTGAAGTTTGTAAGGGTGTCCTGTGCATTTGAAGTTTGTAAGGGTGTCCAGTGCATTTGAAGTTTGTAAGGGTGTCCTGTGCATTTGGAGTTTGTAAGGGTGTCCAGTGCATTTGAAGTTTGTAAGGGTGTCCTGTGCATTTGAAGTTTGTAAGGGTGTCCTGTGCATTTGAAGTTTGTAAGGGTGTCCAGTGCATTTGAAGTTTGTAAGGGTGTCCTGTGCATTTGGAGTTTGTAAGGGTGTCCAGTGCATTTTAAGTTTGTAAGGGTGTCCTGTGCATTTGAAGTTTGTAAGAGTGTCCTGTGCATTTGAAGTTTGTAAGGGTGTCCAGTGCATTTGAAGTTTGTAAGGGTGTCCTGTGCATTTGAAGTTTGTAAGGGTGTCCAGTGCATTTGGAGTTTGTAAGGGTGTCCTGTGCATTTGGAGTTTGTAAGGGTGTCCAGTGCATTTTAAGTTTGTAAGGGTGTCCTGTGCATTTGAAGTTTGTAAGGGTGTCCAGTGCATTTGAAGTTTGTAAGGGTGTCCTGTGCATTTTGAGTTTGTAAGGGTGACCTGTGCATTTGGAGTTTGTAAGGGTGATTTGTGCATGATAATTCTAGGTGTGAGCATCACATAAACTTGGTAAATGGCGTAAATTATACAAGACAGGTGTACCACTTACAGTATGAACTTAGATTTGTTTATTTTCATAATTTAAGTCAAAGTAAAGTGCCACAAATGCAAGCGAAACTCTGTTTGTAAGGGTGACCTGTGTGTTTATGGTCTCTTTCAACAGGGGCTGGAGGGGTACGAGACCCAGTTCCCCACAAGGTAAGAACACAAAAACCTTTATCTTTACTGTAGGTCTGCGACCCGGGGGAGGGGTCATGTGGGCGAGATCCCAAATAATGTTGAGCGACAGTCTGTCATATTCTACCGCAAAAAAGAGACTGTTTTCTTTTCCAAAACACCCTGAGAGGCGAGGTGGGTCAGTAAGGAATAGCCAGTGATGATGATGTGTGTTGAACATCTACCCAAAATGCACCACTGCACACCACTGCTCATTTATAATATAACCACAGCTCCCTGAGCTCTGCATGTCTCTAAGGTTCCTCTACTTTTTATTTATGCTGCTTTAACCTTTCTGATATACACAGATAATAAAGTCCAACATGTTCTACGTGTGTATCTGCTCTATGAGAACTTAAGTTTCCTTAACTTTAAGTTTATTTTATGTTTGTTATTTCTCTTCTTCCAATTAATATTTGATGAATCCATAGAATGCATTAAAGTGATCTCAGAGATAGCACCTTAAGTTTCCTTAAATGTAGTTTGTTATTTATCTATGTATGTGTGTGTGTGTGCACCTATTTTATATGGTCTATGGTGTGCGCACACACACACGCATGCACACACACTCACACACACTCACACACACATACATATATACGTGTCTGCGCGAGGTAGGGAGGTTTGGGAAACTGAATGTGAGGTAGTTTAGCATTCGTGTGAGGAATAAGGGCCATCTGATTGGACCAGAGCAGCTTTAGGGCTACCTGATTGGACCAGAACAGCAGAATTTCTCCCTGCACTACTTCCATCCAGCCCCCTCAAGCAAACCCCCCTCCCCCACACTGTCAGCACCTCTGGGGTTTTGGGAACATTAGCTTTGTTTTGTGACGTTACTGTGACATCACTGGGCTCAAACCCATCCTCCCTTTCATCTCCCACCAGCTTTTACTGTGACATCACTGGGCTCAAACCCATCCTCCCTTTCATCTCCCACCAGCTTTTACTGTGACATCACTGGGCTCAAACCCATCCTCCCTTTCATCTCCCACCAGCTTTTACTGTGACATCACTGGGCTCAAACCCATCCTCCCTTTCATCTCCCACCAGCTTTTACTGTGACATCACTGGGCTCAAACCCATCCTCCCTTTCATCTCCCACCAGCTTTTACTGTGACATCACTGGGCTCAAACCCATCCTCCCTTTCATCTCCCACCAGCTTTTACTGTGACATCACTGGGCTCAAACCCATCCTCCCTTTCATCTCCCACCAGCTTTTACTGTGACATCACTGGGCTCAAACCCATCCTCCCTTTCATCTCCCACCAGCTTTTACTGTGACATCACTGGGCTCAAACCCATCCTCCCTTTCATCTCCCACCAGCTTTTACTGTGACATCACTGGGCTCAAACCCATCCTCCCTTTCATCTCCCACCAGCTTCCTCTTTACCTGTTTTAATTTGATTACATCACGGCTGTTTGTTCCTGTTGATTGTCTTTCCCTGGGTGTCTGTGGAGTTATGCTGGTTTATGCACCACATTATGGGGTTATTTTTATAACGCTCTCTTTGTCTTATTTGTTTATGGTTGGGATGTTTTTCCAGGATATTGTCAGTGTCACAATTCTCTAAGAGTGGAAACTGGAAGATATTTAACTGAATCCTGCCCTTCGTATCTGCAGTGGCTTTAGCATCTGAAGCAGCATTAGCATCTGAGGCAGCATTAGCATCTGAAACTGCTTTAGCATCTGAAACTGCTTTAGCATCTGAAGCAGCATTAGCATCTGAAACTGCTTTAGCATCTGAAGCAGCTTTAGCATCTGAAACTGCTTTAGTATCTGAAGCAGCATTAGCATCTGAAGCAGCATTAGCATCTGAAGCAGCATTAGCATCTGAAACTGCTTTAGCATCTGAAACTGCTTTAGCATCTGAAGCAGCATTAGCATCTGAAACTGCTTTAGCATCTGAAGCAGCATTAGCATCTGAAACTGCTTTAGCATCTGAAACTGCTTTAGCATCTGAAACTGCTTTAACATCTGAAGCAGCATTAGCATCTGAAACTGCTTTAGCATCTGAAGCAGCATTAGCATCTGAAACTGCTTTAGCATCTGAAGCAGCATTAGCATCTGAAACTGCTTTAGCATCTGAAACTGCTTTAGCATCTGAAACTGCTTTAGCATCTGAAGCAGCATTAGCATCTGAAACTGCTTTAGCATTTGAAGCAGCATTAGCATCTGAAACTGCTTTAGCATCTGAAGCAGCATTAGCATCTGTACATTAGCTTCTGATCGTTACTGTGTTTATGACTGTGTTCCAGAGGTGTAAAATCCAGGGGTCAGAAAGTCCTGCCATGTTTTTCTTCCACCCATAAACTCAGCCAGCTGATTTCACTAATTAGTTCTACATCCTGGCTGAAGAATTGTGCTAATTAGCAAATCCAGGTGATTGGAACAAAATACTGGGGAGGACTTTTTACTTTCTGAACCCGGATTTTACACCTCTGGTGTGTTTGCTGTGTTTCTGAGTGTGTTCACAGTGTGTTTTTGAGTGCGTTCAGTGTGTTTTGTTTCTGAGTGCATTCACAGTGCATTGCTGTGTTTCACACATAGTGTGTTTTTGTGTTTTTGAGTGTGTTCACAGTGTGTTCAGTTTGTTGTTGTGTTTCTGAGTGTGTTCACGATGCTTTGCTGTGTTTCTGAGTGCGTTCACAGTGCATATCTGTGTTTTTGAGTGTGTTCACAGTGCGTTGCTGTGTTTTTGAGTCCGTTCACAGTGCGTTGTTGTGTTTCTGAGTGTGTTCAGTGCGTTGTTGTGTTTCTGAGTGTGTTCAGTGTGTTGCTGTGTTGCTGAGTGTGTTCACTGTATGTTGTTGTGTTTCTGAGTGTGTTCACAGTGCGTTGCTGTGTTTTTGAATGCTTTCATAGTGCGTTGCTGTGTTTCTGAGTGCGTTCATTACATTACAGGCACTTAGCAGACGCTCTCATCCAGAGCGACTTACACAAGGTTTTTTTGTTTTTTTTGCATTTTTTATATATTATCCATTTATACAGCTGGATATATACTGAAGCGATTCAGGTTAAGTACCTTGCTCAAGGGTACAACAGCAGTGTCCTACCTGGGAATTGAACCTGCAAACTTTTGGTTAGAAGGCCAGTTCCTTAACCATTATACTACACTGCCACCCCTGTTGTTCAGTGTGTTGCGATGTTTCTGAGTGTGTTCACAGTATGTTGTTGTGTTTCTGAGTGCGTTCACAGTGCGTATTTGTGTTTCTGAGTGCGTTCACAGTGCGTATTTGTGTTTCTGAGTGCGTTCACAGTGCGTTGCTGTGTTTCTGGGTGTGTTCACATGTTCAGTGCATTGCTGTGTTTGAGTGCGTTCACAGTGCGTTGTTGTGTTTCTGAGTGCGTTCACAGTGCGTTGCTGTGTTTCTGGGTGCGTTCACAGTGTGTCTTGGAATCCTCTTCCTCTCTTTGTTCCACAGTTCTGATGGCAAACTGATATCTACTGTGTGAGGAAAGACTCACAGACAGAAAGACAGACAGACAGCACTCCTGCCCCAGATACCTGCTCAATCACTCCCTCACATCCCCCCTCCATCCATTAAACGGTGTTCCCGGTCGGCCAGTGGAATGCCGTTCCTGGGAGCACATGGCTTGGAAGGATGAACCCATCGCCAGCCCTTTCCCATGTACCTGGATTTTTATAAACCATTTCCTCCTGTACACAAAACAGGAAGGAAGCCTAGTGTTTCTGTGACTGAATGGATGCAATACTGAATATGGCCACTGGGCTGTGCCGATGAACCGGATGTGTTTGTATGAGGATGTGTGGAGTCATACCACAGCGCCACCTGTTGACTGTTTCAGGAGAACAGTGTGAAATTTGGCCAAAGGGCCTTCTTTTAAATTGTCAATAATAATGATCATAATAATTCTTTAAAAAAGTTTATAAGAAGTTTCAATCATTTTTATAGCATTTTATCTTTGCCTACTGTATTGTGTACAAGACTGTGCTATGGTTGCATTATTTACCCAAATTTTCCAAAATGATTAAAACAAAATTTTCTATGTTTTTGTGTGCAGCCATGAAATTTTCATTAAAAAATTAAATGACATTCTGATGCAAAATGATGTGAGAAACATGTGGAGTCAGAGTCAGGGTCCTTAGAGAGTCAGGGTCCTCAGGGTCCTTACATAAACTCAGTCAGAAAAAGTGTCAGAAACCCGGAGTCATTTTATTTTCTGTTTGAACCCTGTCATTTTTACTGATGCGTCTGATATGGGGACCTTTTCTGACAGGCAGTTTTAGGGTTTCCTATGAATAACATAGGGGTCCTTGTGAGCCAGAAGGTTTGCTGGGAAACAGTCCTTACACCCTGGAGAGATGTGCCATATTTGAGCTGCCATTTTCACATAAACCCCAACTAACCCAGCCCATACCCCGCAACAAACTCACTGCTACAGTCACAGTCACAGGAGACAGGGACCTAAACTCACTGCTACAGTCACAGTCACAGGAGACAGGGACCTAAACTCACTGCTACAGTCACATTCACAGGAGACAGGGACCTAAACTCACTGCTACAGTCACAGTCACAGGAGACAGGGACCTAAACTCACTGCTATAGTCACAGGAGACAGGGACCTAAACTCACTGCTACAGTCACAGTCACAGGAGACAGGGACCTAAACTCACTGCTACAGTCACAGTCACAGGAGACAGGGACCTAAACTCACTGCTACAGTCACAGTCACAGGAGAGAGGGACCTAAACTCATATCCTCTGAGCTGTTCCCAAGCAACCCAAGAAAGCCAGTGCCTCTGCTTAAAAGACATTTTCAGACAGCGTGTTGAGTGGATGTGCTGTTAGCGTGTTCAGTCCATGTTTTTTCAGAACCATGGGCAGTAGACCCCATAACATCAAAAATGTTACTCAAGGGTGGGGCGTCATCTCATTCATTCAAAGCAAATCACCTCTTGGCAGGTCAGCTGACTGGTCTGTCATTGGGTAGCTCTGGTTGCTCGGAAGATTGTAACCTCCAAAAGGCCAAATAAAGAAGCCATCCAGAGAAAGATGTGGTTTCACTTTCCTTGGAAGCAGCAATAAGAACAGGAGCAAAGCCATGACCTTTACTAACCCCCTATAAGTGTGCTACAGAGACCAACCTGACTTCACTTACAGAACTAACCCCCTATAAGTGTGCTACAGAGACCACCCTGACCACTTACAGAACTAAACCCCTATAAGTGTGCTACAGAGACCACCCTGACTTCACTTACAGAACTAACCCCCTATACGTGTGCTACAGAGACCACCCTGACTTCACTTACAGAACTAACCCCCTATAAGTGTGCAACAGAGACCAACCTGACTTCACTTACAGAACTAACCCCCTATGTGTGCTACAGAGACCACCCTGACCACTTACAGAACTAACCCCTCTATAAGTGTGCTACAGAGACCACCCTGACTTCACTTACAGAACTAACCCCCTATAAGTGTGCTACAGAGACCAACCTGACTTCACTTACAGAACTAACCCCCTATAAGTGTGCAACAGAGACCACCCTGACTTCACTTACAGAACTAACCCCCTATAAGTGTGCTACAGAGACCACCCTGACTTCACTTACAGAACTAACCCCCTATAAGTGTGCTACAGAGACCAACCTGACTTCACTTACAGAACTAACCCCCTATAAGTGTGCTACAGAGACCAACCTGACTTCACTTACAGAACTAACCCCCTATAAGTGTGCTACAGAGACCAACCTGACCACTTACAGAACTAAACCCCTATAAGTGTGCTACAGAGACCACCCTGACTTCACTTACAGAACTAACCCCCTATAAGTGTGCTACAGAGACCAACCTGACTTCACTTACAGAACTAACCCCCTATAAGTGTGCTACAGAGACCAACCTGACTTCACTTACAGAACTAACCCCCTATAAGTGTGCTACAGAGACCACCCTGACCACTTACAGAACTAACCCCCTATAAGTGTGCTACAGAGACCACCCTGACTTCACTTACAGAACTAACCCCCTATAAGTGTGCTACAGAGACCAACCTGACCACTTACAGAACTAAACCCCTATAAGTGTGCTACAGAGACCACCCTGACTTCACTTACAGAACTAACCCCCTATAAGTGTGCTACAGAGACCAACCTGACTTCACTTACAGAACTAACCCCTCTATAAGTGTGCTACAGAGACCAACCTGACTTCACTTACAGAACTAACCCCCTATAAGTGTGCTACAGAGACCAACCTGACTTCACTTACAGAACTAAACCCCTATAAGTGTGCTACAGAGACCAACCTGACTTCACTTACAGAACTAACCCCCTATAAGTGTGCTACAGAGACCAACCTGACTTCACTTACAGAACTAACCCCCTATAAGTGTGCTACAGAGACCAACCTGACTTCACTTACAGAACTAACCCCCTATAAGTGTGCTACAGAGACCAACCTGACCACTTACAGAACTAACCCCCTATAAGTGTGCTACAGAGACCAACCTGACTTCACTTACAGAACTAACCCCCTATAAGTGTGCTACAGAGACCAACCTGACTTCACTTACAGAACTAACCCCCTATAAGTGTGCTACAGAGACCAACCTGACTTCACTTACAGAACTAACCCCCTATAAGTGTGCTACAGAGACCAACCTGACTTCACTTACATAATTAAGCTGCTACACCATCTGAAAAACAAAATGTGATTTTTTAATTGTTGTATCTTCTGACACTGTTTGTAAAGAAAATATTTCAATTAATGAATGTAGAAGAAAATACTTAAATAAAAATAAAACAGAAACATTTGAATCAGGAGAAAATTACATTTTTGTGATGCAGTTCTGAGCTGTGCCGTCTCCACTCCCATAATGCATTACTCTCAGCTGTCCATCTCTTCAGCACAAGGGAATTGCAGTAGTGTGGTTTATACTGAAGTCAAATTTGCTCTGAGTCTAAGTGAAGAAACCTGCCTCTTCTTGCTCAATGTGTTTAGGTCTCAAGTGAACCATAAACAGCATGTTAAGTCCAGCTCAATGTATTTAGGTATCAACCTTAACCAGCATGTTATGTCCAGCTCAATGCTTACATACATTACATTACAGTCATTTATCAGACGCTTTTATCCAAAACGACATACAGTAAGTGCATACAGAAACTTAATCGAAGTAACTACAGAACAGATCAGACAAAGCACAAATGTATTTTCCAAAATGCTTAAGAACACTGATACACGTATGTTGTGTCATGTCTAGGACAGGTATGTTATGTTTATAAACAGTCATGTCTTGCTTATGAACAATAGGACAGGTATGTTATGTTTATGAACAGTCATGTCTTGCTTATGAACAACAGGACAGGTATTTTATGTTTATAAACAATCATGTCTTGCTTATGAACAATAGGACAGGTATGTTATGTTTATGAACAGTCATGTATTGCTTATGAACAATAGGACAGGTATGGTATGTTTATAAACAGTCATGTTTTGCTTATGAACAATAGGACATGTATGTTATGTTTATGAACAGTCATGTCTTGCTTATGAACAATAAGACAGGTATGTTATGTTTATGAACAGTCATGTCTTGCTTATGAACAATAAGACAGGTATGTTATGTTTATGAACAGTCATGTCTTGCATATGAACAATATAACAGGTATGTTATCTTTACGAACAGTCATGTCTTGCTTATGAACAATAGAACAGGTATGTTATGAACATTCATGTCTTGCTTATGAACAAGAAGGCAGGTATTTTATGTTTACGTACAGTCATGTCTTGCTTATGAACAATAAAACAGGTATGTAATGTTTATGAACAGTCATGTCTGGCTTATGAGCACTGAGACGAATGGCAGGGCTCTTTGTTTTGCAGTGTGGGTCCAGAATTTGCCCGGTTCTGAGGTTCCAGGACCTGCCGTAAGTGACTAACACCCTCTCCATTCAGTCAACCAATCACAGGCTATCTCTGCACTGTTCCTCCTTCTGCCTTTTTCTGCTGTCATTGGCTGATTTAATGATGAGCTTAGCTCTGTCTTCCATCCTATGTGTATTAATCTGCTGTTCCGTCTTCCTGTCCCACCCGTCTTCTCCCCTCCCCACAGCAAGGGCAGCGCTGGGAACCATTCTGCCCATCTTCTGTATTAGAGCCGCCTACTTCTCCTGCTCACATCTTGTATTAGATCCTCCTGCTCACATCCTGTATTAGATCCTCCTGCTCACATCCTGTATTATATCCTCCTGCTCACATCCTGTATTAGATCCTCCTGCTCACATCCTGTATTAGATCCTCCTGCTCACATCCTGTATTAGATCTTCCTGCTCACATCCTGTATTAGATCCTCCTGCTCACATCCTGTATTAGATCCTCCTGCTCACATCCTGTATTAGATCCTCCTGCTCACATCCTGTATTAGATCCTCCTGCTCACATCCTGTATTAGATCCTCATGCACCTCCTGCTCACATTCTGTATTAGAGCCTCTTGCTCTTTCTGCTCACATCCTGTAATAGATCTTCCTGCTCACATCCTGTATTAGATTCTCCTGCTCACATCCTGTATTAGAGCTTCCTGCTCACATCCTGTATTAGGTCCTCCTGCTCACATCCTGTATTAGAGCCTCATGCACCTCCTGCTCACATTCTGTATTAGAGCCTCTTGCTTTTTCTGCTCACATCCTGTATGAGATCCTCCTGCTCACACCCTGTATTAGAGCCTCCTGTCCACATCCTGTATTAGGTCCTCCTGCTCACATCCTGAATTAGAGCCTCCTGCTCCTCCTGCTCACATCTTGAATTAGAGCCTCATGCTCCTACTGCTCACATCTTGTATTAGAGCCTCATGCACCTCCTGTTCACATCCTGAATTAGAGCCTCCTGTTTCTCCTGCTCACATCCTGAATCAGAGCCACTGCTCCTCCTGCTCACATCCTGAATTAGAGCTTCCTGCTCCTCCTGCTCACATCCTGAATTAGAGCCTCCTGCACCCCCAGTTCCTTCTGCTCACATCTTGTAGATAATTGATATGATCTGCTTATGCTCATATGTGGATGTGAAGTTTGGAAGTATATACTGTAAATGAATACTGCTGCACATGCAGTATATACTGTAAATGAATACTGCTGCACATGCAGTGCTAAAGTATAGTCAATGAGACCATATCACAGCTGAGACATGGGCTCTAGCACCAGCCTCACCATATCACAGCTGAGACATGGGCTCTAGCACCAGCCTCTTCAAGAGGTCTAGTGGGTGGGACTGATAGACATAAAGTGAATGTTGTACAAAAAAAAGTTGATGATGTAATTTCTTGTAGTAGCAACTCCATCTCAGTGTGACTAAGACCCCCCAGCCTGTGGGGGATATCAGGTGACCTTTCAACCCAAGCTCTAGAGTTAATGCCCGGGTGGCCTTTATAGAAGCATGTGCTTATGAACTGTGCCTCTCTCCACAGTTAACATATTTGGGTTGGGAACAGTTGTAGAATAAATGTTTCATAGCAGTCAAATAAGCAAGGCAATAAAAATAGATTAAAGTCAGTATCGCAGTGGAAATCCGCTTTAATAATGTACATCTCATACATGGCCTTAAGAAGGTGTTCACTCCACATTGAATTTTGTCACATTTTGTCCTGTTACACCCAGGATACTCAAATCCACCCCTGGTTTTAATTTCTTTCAGGTAATTAATCAAACTATTAGTGCTACTGGCTATTAGTGCCAGACTGTGTTCACACCTGCCTCCCAGGTAAAGGGAGAGTGGAAAACCAGACTGTGTTCACACCTGCCTCCGAGGTAAAGGGAGAGTGGAAAACCAGACTGTGTTCACACCTGCCTCCGAGGTAAAGGGAGAGTGGAAAACCAGACTGTATTCACACCTGCCTTCCAGGTAAAGGGAGAGTGGAAAACCAGCAGCTTTCTGCCCTCAAGGAGCGTGAAATTAATTAACACATTTTGTTTACAAAGCAAAAAATACTGTTTATTGAAACGAGCCGCTCCGTACACTGGCTAACTGCTCCGCTAATGGCAAATTAATCTTTAGCCTAGTAATTAGTGTGACCGCCCATCACCCAAGGGACACGGGTTCATCTTTAGTGCAGTGATTGGTGCAGTGATCAATGCAGTGATTAGTGCAGTGATTGGCGCAGTGATTAGCGCAGTGATTAGTGCAGTGATTGGTGCAGTGATTAGTGCAGTGATTAGTGAAGTGATTGGTGCAGTGATTAGTGCAATGCTTATTGCAGTGATTAGTGCAGTGATTGGTGCAGTGATTAGTGCAGTGATCGGTGCAGTGATTATTGCAGTGATTAGTGCAGTGATTGGTGCAGTACTTAGTGCAGTGATCGGTGCAGTGATTGGTGCAGTGATTATCACAGTGATTGGTGCAGTGATTGGTGCAGTGATTAGTGCAGTGATTAGCGCAGTGATTGGTGCAGTGATTATTGGAGTGATTAGGGACAGGTGTGATGGGTGTGGTACACAGATGGATCTTGTTGTATTTAGTGTGGGCTTTCTAGAAAATGAAAATAGATCTGGCCCAATTTATGCTACAAATACAAAGGGGCTCAAAACATATAAATTAAATGATTTTCAATATAATTATGTAGACATCTATTTACTTTAATCTATTGTTACTTACAGGAAAGCCTAAAAATCCAATTTAAATATATTTTTATTTCACAAAAAATGAGAAATAATCAATGGGGGGTAATGTTCTGACGGCACCATATATACTGTATATACTCATATATATAAATATATAACAATAATTACTTGCTTTTCCAAATATTAGTTGAAGATTTGTTGTTGATCTCGTCATGTGATTGATCTAGTCATATTTTCTGTAAAATGTTAATAAAATGTAAAAAAAACAACTTGTAACATATGACATTAACTACTTTTATTCTCTACAAATGTTTCTGATTGTCATTGATAAAATGAGTATAAAGCTGTACATCGGGTACCTGAAACATGTTTTCTTTTAGAACACATATGTTCAAACGCGTGTATGCTGTATGCTGTATTGTCACGAATAGTCAAGGTTCTTGAACGTCTTCATCCAGAACCACAACAATCTTTAATAAGAAGACTACATGCATAATGATTGGCTGTGACATTCTATAAAGGGTTATGCAACTACATAAGGACTTCATAAGCATAAACTTTCACAATCGCATATTCCAGCGGCCATAGATGTCACTCTCCCTATGAAGGCCTATGAAGGTTAATTGCAGTGCAGTATAATGGTTATAAAGAACTGGGTGTATTACTGAAAGGTTGCAGGTTGAATTCCCAGGAACTTCACCTGAATTAATTTGGGAAATTTCTGGCTGTGTAAATTATTATTTTTGAATTAACCTTTATTTATACAGGGTAGGTTGTCTGAGTACACGCTCTTTTACGGCAATGCCCTGTTAAGTATGGATTTCCCATTACGTGAGGAACCAGTGATTAGCCAGCAGTTCAATACAGACTTATCTTAGTTTCACATGTGGTAGCACCGGGACACAAATAACGGGAAGAAGCAGGACTAGCAGAAGTCTGGGGCCTCATTTATAAAATGGTCTTATGGTCAAATTGTTTAAGATTGCATCTTAAAATGCAGAAACCCATGTATAAGTAGTTTATTATAAAATTCCACATTGACGTTGACATGATGGTATCTGTATGTAAAGTTTATACTAGTTAATTACATGCTAGTCATGTGGCACCACTGCTGTGCACAACCCCCTTATGTGGCCTGTGTTCCCACTTTAAGAATAACATTTAACATTGATCATCAATTTTAGGCATGAAGAGTGCAAGAATCGGTCTCAGGCGTGTTATTTAGGACATGATAAGATGTCTTATAGTGTGCTACATGAGAGAACTGTTATTGAATCGGTCTCAGGTGTGTTATTTAGGACATGATAAGATGTCTTATAGTGTGCTACATGAGAGAACTGTTATTGAATCGGTCTCAGGTGTGTTATTTAGGATATGATAAGATGTCTTATAGTGTGCTACATGAGAGAACTGTTATTGAATCGGTCTCAGGTGTGTTATTTAGGATATGATAAGATGTCTTATAGTGTGCTACATGAGACTGTTATTGAATCGGTCTCAGGTGTGTTATTTAGGACATGATAAGATGTCTTATAGTGTGCTACATGAGAGAACTGTTATTGAATCGGTCTCAGGTGTGTTATTTAGGACATGATAAGATGTCTTATAGTGTGCTACATGAGAGAACTGTTATTGAATCAATCATCTCTGCATTCACATTATTGAAGATCAAATTGAAGTTCATTTGAGATTTATATAACACAGGTGCATAAGACACAGATACTCCACTTTAAACCAACGCAATCAACTTTTTTGGTTTGTTATTTTATAAATCAAGCGCACATAAATCTTGGAAAATTATTTTAAGATTATATTTAAGTTTAAATCCAATTTTTATTATAAATGAGGCCCCAGAAGTTTTTGGATTTCTGTGGTGTCTGAGTTTATAAAAGTGCTTTGCCTTGGGCCCTTCTGAAGGTTTTCTAAAGCTTTTCTACAGTTTTCACCTCTCTGTATGTTCTGCCTGTAAAATAAAACTGCCTATGTGTAAGAAAAAAACGAATAAAAGATTAAAATATTGAAATATTTATTGAGCAATATTAGTGTCTTAACTGTAATTTCTAAACGGTTCATCTGATATGGATGAAAATCCCCTCAAATTAAAGCTGACAGTCTGCACTTCAACATCATCGTCATTGTATCTTTTCAAACTCAAAGCGTGAGGTACAAAAATGTGTCACTGTCCAATAAATTATGGTGCTCACTGTGTTTTGCTTTTTCCAAGAAATACATTTTTCATCATAAAAATGGAAAATTAATGGAGACCAAGCGACTGTCTTGTCTTGTGTAAAAAGCCCTTATGAATGAGACTGTGCCACTCACCTGGGTAAGGGTTCAGCCCTTATGAATGAAACTGTGCCACTCACCTGGGTAAGGGTTCAGCCCTTATGAATGAGACTGTGCCTCTCACCTGGGTAAGGGTTCAGCCCTTATGAATGAGACTGTGCCTCTCACCTGGGCAAGGGTTCAGCCCTTATGAATGAGACTGTGCCTCTCACCTGGGTAAGGGTTCAGCCCTTATGAATGAAACTGTGCCACTCACCTGGGTAAGGGTTCAGCCCTTATGAATGAGACTGTGCCACTCACCTGGGTAAGGGTTCAGCCCTTATGAATGAGACTGTGCCTCTCACCTGGGTAAGGGTTCAGCCCTTATGAATGAGACTGTGCCACTCACCTGGGTAAGGGTTCAGCCCTTATGAATGAAACTGTGCCACTCACCTGGGTAAGGGTTCAGCCCTTATGAATGAAACTGTGCCACTCACCTGGGTAAGGGTTCAGCCCTTATGAATGAAACTGTGCCACTCACCTGGGTAAGGGTTCAGCCCTTATGAATGAAACTGTGCCACTCACCTGGGTAAGGGTTCAGCCCTTATGAATGAAACTGTGCCACTCACCTGGGTAAGGGTTCAGCCCTTATGAATGAAACTGTGCCTCTCACCTGGGTAAGGGTTCTCTGGTGTGTAGCTTTGGGTCTGATCTTGTTTTGTCTGTTAAACAGACAGGTAAGAACAGAACTTTTTCTACTTTAAATTGCAGCTGCCATTTCAGGGGTAACTGAAAAAAATCTGACTTCAGCCTTTGTACCAAGGTATGGCACATGCACATACTGGGGCCAGGTCAAAGGTTAAAGGTTAAACAAGGAAAAAACATTCAGTAACACTGCTGTAGACAGTAAATATGGCAGTCATCACACCTGACCATAACAGTAATCAATCAATCAATGAACAGCACACATCAAACCTGACCATAACAGTAATCAATCAATCAATTAATCAATCAACAGCACACAACAAACCTGACCATTACAGTAATCAATCAATCAATCAACAGCACACATCAAACCTGACCATAACAGTAATCAATCAATCAATCAATCAACAGCACACATCAAACTTGACCATAACAATAATCAATCAATCAATCAATCAACAGCACACAACAAACCTGACCATAACAGTAATCAATCAATCAATCAATCAACAGCACACATCAAACCTGACCATAACAGTAATCAATCAATCAATCAATCAATCAACAGCACACATCAAACCTGACCATAACCGTAATCAATCAATCAATCAATCAATCAATCAATCAACAGCACACAACAATACTAACATAAATAAATGTTCCAAACAAGTCAACAATGAAAACTCAAGTGATTTATTGTTGATAAGATACAGTGCCTGAAACCTTGGTCATGTACCTGGGTTGCTATGACGATACCTGTATTCTGCATGGGTGTGTCCGTTTGGAATCTCTGTTCAGACCTTTTCCTGATCTGCTTTAAGGGGTGATCTGATGTACTAATGTGCCTCTTTGGCAACGATAAAAAAGAAATCTTGATCTGTTTTTGTATTATACTGTTTAAATAGTACTGGCTGCAGTCTAGTGGATTCTATGCTGTTACAGCTTACTAATATTACTAACGCCCCAGCAGGTATAGCTTTGCATGAAGTGTGAACTAATGAGCATTGTGAACAAAGAGCGCACAGCACGTTCTGTCAAAAAACTCGCTGGTCAGCTAGCAATCACACTTCTCATATTCAACCAATCACATGCAAATGCCTCGAAAAGAGCCCTCCTTTTTAAATCCAGAATCAGCCCTCTCTTTGAGAATCAGCCCTCTCTTTGAGAATCAGCCCTCTCTTTGCGGCTCATTTGTTTCGCTGCCTCTCGTTCGCTTTGGTCACCCTCCACCGCCCCAGCTTCCCCAGCTTGTTGGGATCAGCATTGATATGAGGGGCGGGGGGTTCTGGTTATCTCCTGTTTAGTGGGGGGGGGGGGATGCCCGTGCTCCAGAGTAGTACCTAAAGCAGATCCTGTCAGCGCCAAACCAAAATAATTATACAGAACTTTATTAAAACATGTCATTTGAATATGTGAGGGGCGGGGCAGAGCAGGGATGGGCGGAGCCGAGCAGGAAGGGGCGGGGCAGAGCAGGGATGGGCGGGGCAGGGTGGGGTATTCTTACCACTCCATGAAACATCACATGGAGGATATATCAAATACTACAAGATCATTTTGTCATTTTCACCTTGTTCAAAAATATATATTTACTGTGTACGACTGGTTCATAGAGCAGGAACCATTGCGACCTGAAAAAAAAGTCAGAAACTCAACCTCATGGTGCGGCCATTTTAAACTGTGTAAATAAACAGCTCTGGCAGAGATCAATGACGTGTTGCTGTTTTTCTGAGATTTTCACCGGTTCTGGAGACACAAGCAGGATTTCATAATGAAATAATTTTGCTACAACAGCATTGGGCCTAAAACCTTTATTTTAGCCGACAGCCTTACCCCCTTTGAGAGATTATTGTCTATTCACTGAATCACTGTGTGATTTGAAACATGAGCTATGCTTAAATTAGCATAAATATACACAATTTCAGAATGCCAGTTCACATTTTGGGATGCAATCTGTGCATACACCTTTTCTGAAGCCCACAGTTAATACAAACGCAAAAGTAACTGGTCTAAATGCACACTACGGCTAATGGAAACATGAAATTAGCAGAGTTTGAGCTTCAATAATCAACCATGATCATATTAAATACACAGGTGGGAATGATTCAGAAACCCATCTCAATATATGCAGCTCACTCAATCAATAAGGTGATTGTAGGATGGATCAGAAAGTCATAACTTCCACAATTTATCTGTGATGTGACAAAAACACAAGTGAAAGCATCCCCACATACGAAAAAAAAACCTTTCCCACTGTAGAGCTGGAACCAGGCTGGCTCATTATACCCCTTTCCCACTGTAGAGCTGGAACCAGACTGGCTCATTATACTCCTTTCCCACTGTAGAGCTGGAACCAGGCTGGCTCATTATACCCCCTGGCTCAGTATACCCCTTTCCCACTGTAGAGCTGGAACCAGACTGGCTCATTATACCCCTTTCCCACTGTAGAGCTGGAACCAGGCTGGCTCATTATACCCCTTTCCCTCTGTAGAGCTGGAACCAGGCTGGCTCATTATACCCCTTTCCCACTGTAGAGCTGGAACCAGACTGGCTCATTATACCCCTTTCCCACTGTAGAGCTGGAACCACACTGGCTCATTATACCCCTTTCCCACTGCAGAGCTGGAACCAGACTGGCTCATTATACTCCTTTCCCACTGTAGAGCTGGAACCAGACTGGCTCATTATACCCCTTTCCCACTGTAGAGCTGGAACCAGGCTGGCTCATTATACCCCTTTCCCACTGTAGAGCTGGAACCAGGCTGGCTCATTATACCCCTTTCCCACTGTAGAGCTGGAACCAGACTGGCTCATTATACCCCTTTCCCACTGTAGAGCTGGAACCAGACTGGCTCATTATACCCCTTTCCCACTGTAGAGCTGGAACCAGACTGGCTCATTATACCCCTTTCCCACTGTAGAGCTGGAACCAGACTGGCTCATTATACCCCTTTCCCACTGTAGAGCTGGAACCAGACTGGCTCATTATACCCCTTTCCTACTGTAGAGCTGGAACCAGGCTGGCTCATTATACCCCTTTCCCACTGTAGAGCTGGAAACAGACTGGCTCATTATACCCCTTTCCCACTGTAGAGCTGGAACCAGATTGGCTCATTATACCCCTTTCCCACTGTAGAGCTGGACCCAGACTGGCTCATTATACCCCTTTCCCACTGTAGAGCTGGAACCAGACTGGCTCATTATACCCCTTTCCCACTGTAGAGCTCAATAGAATGTTTTTTCTCTCTGCATCACATCCATCGCCTAATAATTTGTAAAAATAGTACATGAGTTTGGCAAAAGTTAACTGGAAACGGGGGGGGGGGGGGTCTAAGTGTCACTCTGAGATTCAGACACTGACAAATTGAAGCAGCGTATTAATCCAGCACAGCACAGCACAGTGGCATGCTGTAACCAAACAGTGCTTTTACAAAAGGACATCCGCAGGTAGAAATGTGGTCTTCGTCCTCAAGGTGGAGTGACGTCCATTTGAAAGAAACCCCCTAAAAACACCCCTGTCCTATCCCACCAGCCCCTACCACACCCTGCAGGGGGGGGGGGGGGTCAGACGTCAGTTGTCTTTATGGGAACCATGTGGCCAGGAGTCCCGTTTCTCTTCAGTGTAAAGTGCACTGTTTACAGTCTTACAGATATCCTTTATAATTATATATCGAGTCTTTGCAGTTCTATGTTTGTAGCTGAGGGTACTCCTATGTCCACACACACACACACACACACACACACACACACACACACACACACATACAGACACACACACACACACACACACACTTACACACAGACACACACACACACACACACACACTGGTGCAGACAGGGGTGACAGTGGGTTGGGGAGGCACTGTTTTTAAATACATATCCGGGAGGAACTCCGAACATGTGATAGCAAAATATCAAAAGAAGCCACGGTGTGCAGAGGGAGCCCCAGGTCAGGAGCAGGGCGGGGCAGGGCGGAGCATGGCGGGGCGGGGCGGGGCGGGGCAGTACTGCGGTCTCTCCCCTCACTCCCTCTCTCCATCTTCACTACTCCCTACAAAAAAAAGGAACAGAATCACACACACTGTACACAAACACTACAGTTACACACACACTGTAAACACACAAGTTACACACACATTGTACACACACTGTACACACACACACTACAGTTACACACACATTGTACACACACTTTACACACACACACTA
Organism: Ilyophis sp. 1 JC-2022; assembly: GCA_022702515.1. Classification (NCBI taxonomy): domain Eukaryota; kingdom Metazoa; phylum Chordata; class Actinopteri; order Anguilliformes; family Synaphobranchidae; genus Ilyophis; species Ilyophis sp. 1 JC-2022. The sequence goes on from CM040405.1 coordinate 2,530,760, forward strand.
CAGTTAAACACACACTGTACACACACTACAGTTACACACACACTGTACACACACTACAGTTACACACACACACTGTAAACACACACTACGGTTACACACACACACTGTACACACACACTAGTTACACACACACTGTACACACACTACAGTTACACACACACTGTACACACACTACAGTTACACACATACACTGTAAACACACACTACAGTTACACACACACTGTACACACACTACAGTTACACACACACTGTAAACACACACTACGGTTACACACACACTACAGTTACACACACACTGTACACACACTATGGTTACACACACACTGTACACACACTACAGTTACACACACACACTGTAAACACACACTACAGTTACACACACACACTGTACACACACTACAGTTACACACACACTGTACACACACTACAGTTACACACACACTGTACACACACTGTAAACACACACTACAGTTACACACACACTGTACACACACTGTACACACACACTACAGTTACACACACACTGTACACACACTACAGTTACACACACACTGTACACACACACTACAGTTACACACACACTGTACACACACTGTAAACACACACTACAGTTACACACACACTGTACACACACTACAGTTACACACACACTGTACACACACTGTAAACACACACTACAGTTACACACACACTGTACACACACTACAGTTACACACACACTGTACACACACTGTAAACACACACTACAGTTACACACACACTGTACACACACTACAGTTACACACACACTGTAAACACACACTACAGTTACACACACACTGTACACACACACTACAGTTACACACACACTACAGTTACACACACACTGTACACACACACACTGTACACACACTACAGTTACACACACACTGTACACACACTACAGTTACACACACACTGTACACACACACTAGTTACACACACACTACAGTTACACACACACTGTACACACACACTACAGTTACACACACACTGTACACACACACTACAGTTACACACACACTGTACACACACTACAGTTACACACACACTGTACACACACTACAGTTACACACACACTGTACACACACTACAGTTACACACACACTGTAAACACACACTACAGTTACACACACACTGTACACACACTACAGTTACACACACACTGTAAACACACACTACAGTTACACAAACACTGTACACACACTACAGTTACACACACACTGTACACACACTGTAAACACACTGTACACACACACTAGTTACACACACTGGAAACACACTACAGTTACACACACTGTAAACACACTGTACTCACACACTACGGTTACACACACACTGTAAACACACTGTACACACACTACAGTTACACACACACTGTACACACACTGGACACACACTGCACAAACACAGTACACACACTCATACTGCACACACAATCTGACATATCCACTGCAGAGGTTCACACATTGGGTTAATTACAATCGCTTATTCTATCTCGTCTCCCCAGTCCTGGCCTGAACCAGAACTCGATGGAGGTTCGCCATCTTTAAGGGCATTCCAAACCGTTAAATACTCCTCGGAGGAGCGAGGAGTGGGGAACAAGGAGGCTCCAGGAGGATGCTTCAGAGAGGGAACACAAGTGTAGCCTTTGCGGAAACCTTTTCTCGCAACGTGTGACGTGTATAAATGATCCACCTCTCCAGATCTATCACGTAGCAGGTAAACCCCTCCATAGATCCAATTTTACTTCCATTCTTTTCCATTTACTATACAGAGCTAATCCATAATGACGCTCATTCTTTACGACAAAAGACATGTTTATTCATAAAACAAGAGGATAAAAGCATTATAGTTAAGCACATAAGCATAGTATGACCCTGATGCTTGACTGAGCAAGGATGTTCCATTTGCCTAATGCATGTTGCCTCAATTCCTCCGTCCTCATATAAAGATCCTTGCATACTTTCCTCACGTCCTCCATTGGGCGAAGCTAAGGAGCGAGAAAAAGATGCAAGGAGTGAAAGTAAGCGATTGGAATGAACCCACAGAGTTGGCAGGCAAACAGAAAGATAAATGTAACGAGCGGGAGACGGGAGAATGAGACGTGCATGCTGGATTAACCGAGACCTCCTGCGGAGTCCATGTCGGAGTCAGTGACATGGGTGATGGAGAAACGTGAGACGCTGAAGCGTGAGAACTGCACTGTTGGCTGGGCCTCAGAAGATGATGTCATCAAAGAGGGACTGGACAATAACGGGAAATCATCCTCCCACTCGAACCCTGCACCTGCAATAGCAGAAAGAGAGCCAATCAAATTCACCATTAAAAGCCGGTTCCCAGCCTCAGCCAATCAAATTCACCATTAAAAGCTGGTTCCCAGCCTCAGCCAATCAATCAAATTCACCATTAAAAGCCGGTTCCCAGCCTCAGCCAATAAAATTCACCATTAAAAGCCGGTTCCCAGCCTCAGCCAATCAAATTCACCATTAAAAGCTGGTTCCCAGCCTCAGCCAATCAATCAAATTCACCATTAAAAGCCGGTTCCCAGCCTCAGCCAATCAAATTCACCAAAAGCTGGTTCCCAGCCTCAGCCAATCAATCAAATTCACCATTTTTGTGTTTGTTTTTTGAATGGGGGGGGGGGGGGAGCAATGAGGAGAAGTGTAAACAGAGTTAACCCTTTGTGGTGCAGAGAAATATTTCTGTGTTTTGGATTTAAGAAAAATATTGCTGTGCAATTTCAGGGTTCCACTCTTTTTGAGAAATTATTTTCCAGGACTTTTCCAGGACATTTGCAGGAGTTTTTTTGGACAATCCAGGACAGCACTTGCGCACAAACGGTCATATAATTTACCAGTAGGCCTAGTATTTAACTCCAGTTTTATTCCTCCTTTTTTAATGATGCAGGGTTCATGATGAAGTGTCTCACGTTCATTACAGGGGACTGCTACACACATCATACAGCACAGCTTGTCCTATAATCCAGAGGTGCCCAAATTCTGTCCTATAATCCAGAGGTGCCCAAATTATGTCCTATAATCCAGAGATGCCCAAATTCTGTCCTATAATCCAGAGGTGCCCAAATTCTGTCCTATGATCCAGAGGTGCCCAAATTCTGTCCTATAATCCAGAGATGCCCAAATTCTGTCCTATAATCCAGAGGTGCCCAAATTCTGTCCTATGATCCAGAGGTGCCCAAATTCTATCCTATAATCCAGAGGTGCCCAAATTCTGTCCTATGAAGGGTCAAAAATGTAGCTGGATGGAGGGCTGTGGGCCAAAAGGAAATGTTGATGTTATGTGAAATTTCATTACATTAAAATGTATTATATTTAATAAAAAATCTACATTCTAAATCTAAAATTAAATTTTAAAATAATAAAAACACTACTCTTTTATCAATTTAAGTCATTTTATTAATTTGCTAACTTGATTGTCAAAAAAAACAACATAAAACAGCCATATGCTTTTTTTTGGGAGCATAAACATATTTAAAAGGAAAGACACCGTTCTGACAGAAAGTGTCGCAAACCACGCGCCACAGCCGACAAGTGGTGTAAAATCATCACTCACTCAGCTCAGAGAGAATACCGTAATTCCTCGTAAATGACGTATGTAATTTAATAGGGAAGTAGCACTGGGCTGTACATTGCCGTAAACCCCAGATTATATACTTTTTAGCTGCAAAAAATTAACGTTTTGTCAAATGATCTTGTCAAATGCCATGGCAGGCCCAAACAAAAGAAGCGTGCCCCAAATTGGGCGGCGCTGCTATAATCCAACAACAGTTTCAAACAAAATACACTCCTAGGTTTACATAGGCGATCTGAGTGAGGGGCTAAAAGACAATTAAAAATTTCCAGGACAACAGATTTTTTTCCAGAATATTTGGTCATTTTTGTCAATTTTCCAGGTTTTCCATGACTGTAAATCTAGTCTCTGAATTTCCAGGTTTTCCAGGACGAGTGAATTTAGCTGTCCCAACGCATTGGAAATAGATTTTAATAAATACAAGAGGTTTGCTAAGATGTTTGCTAATGAGTAAAACTTTTTAAATTGTTTTGTTAAGATAGTAATGTGTACAGAAAATGCATTCTTGCACGGAAAGATGACAGATTTTGTAAAAACCAAAGGGCTGGGGACCTGTTGGATAACAAGAACAAATCATGGCTAATGTCACTGGCTAATGTTGCTCATAAAAACATGCTAATGGCTAATGTCACTGGCTAATGTTGCTCATAAAAACATGCTAATGGCTAATGTCACTGGCTTATGTTGCTCATAAAAACATGCTAATGGCTAATGTCACTGGCTAATGTTGCTCATAAAAACATGCTAATGGCTAATGTCACTGGCTAATGTTGCTCATAAAAACATGCTAATGGCTAATGTCACTGGCTAATGTTGCTCATAAAAACATGCTAATGGCTAATGTCACTGGCTAATGTTGCTCATAAAAACATGCTAATGGCTAATGTCACTGGCTAATGTTGCTCATAAAAACATGCTAATGGCTAATGTCACTGGCTAATGTTGCTCATAAAAACATGCTAATGGCTAATGTCACTGGCTTATGTTGCTCATAAAAACATGCTAATGGCTAATGTCACTGGCTAATGTTGCTCATAAAAACATGCTAATGGCTAATGTCACTGGCTTATGTTGCTCATATGCCAGCAGCCATACCGCCATGCAATCTGCTCCTGCTGAATGGCTGAAGCTAAGCAGGTGTGGGCTTGGTTAGTACTTGGATGAAAACCAAGTTGCTGCTGGAAGTATTGTTGGTGGGCCAGTAGGGGGCAGTCTTCCCTCTGGTCAAATAAACCCCAATGCCCCAGTGCAGTGATGGGTACACTGTGCTGAAGGAGATGCCGTCTTTTGTCCGTCCGTCCGTCCGTTGTCTTCCGCTTATCCGGGTCCGGGTCGCGGGGGCAGCAGCTTCAGCAAGGGAACCCAGGCCGCCCTCTCCCCAGCCACTTCCGCCAGCTCTTCCGGGGGAATCCCGAGGCGTTCCCAGGCCAGCCGAGAGATGTAATCCCTCCAGCGTGTCCTGGGTCGGCCCCGAGGTCTCCTCCCGGACGGACATGCCCGAAAAACCTCCCGAGGGAGGCGTCCAGGAGGCATCCTCACCAGATACCCGAACCACCTCAGCTGGCTCCTCTCGACATGGAGGAGCAGCGGCTCTACTCTGAGTCCCTCCCGGATGTCCGAGCTCCTCACCCTATCTCTAAGGCTGAGCCCGGCCACCCTGCGGAGGAAACTCATTTCGGCCGCTTGTATTCGCGATCTCGTTCTTTCGGTCACTACCCATAGCTCGTGGCCATAGGTGAGGGTTGGAACGTAGATTGACCGGTAAATCGAGAGCTTCGCCTTTTGGCTTAGCTCTCTCTTCACCACGACGGACCGGTATAGCGCCCGCATCACTGCTGACGCCGCCCCGATCCGCCTGTCCATCTCCCGCTCCATCCTACCCTCACTCGTGAACAAGATCCCGAGATACTTAAACTCCTCCACCTGAGGCAGGACCTCCCCCCCGACCCGGAGAGGGCAGTCCACCCTTTTCCGGCTGAGGACCATGGCCTCAGACTTGGAGATGCTGATTCTCATCCCAGCCGCTTCACACTCGGCTGCGAACTGTCCCAGCAGGAGCTGGAGGTCGCTGTTTGATGGAGCTAAAAAGACCACGTCGTCCGCAAACAGCAGACACGCAATCCTTCCTCCACCAAACTCGACACCCTCCGCCACCCGGCTGCGCCTAGAAATTCTGTCCATAAAAGTTATGAACAGAACCGGTGACATAGGGCAGCCTTGGCGGAGTCCAACCCCCACTGGGAACAAGTCCGACTTACTGCCGGCAACGCGGACCAGACTCTCACTCCTTCGGTACAGGGACTGAATGGCCCTTAGTAAGCGGCCATCCACCCCATACTCCCGGAGTACCCCCCACAGGATGCCCATGGGAACACGGTCATAAGCCTTCTCCAAATCCACAAAACACATGTGGACTGGTTGGGCAAACTCCCATGCCCCTTCCAGCACCCTAGCGAGGGTAAAGAGCTGATCCACGGTTCCACGGCCGGGACGAAAACCACATTGCTCCTCCTCAATCTGAGGTTCAACTATCGACCGGACCCTCCTCTCCAATACCCTGGAGTAGACCTTCCCAGGGAGGCTGAGGAGTGTGATCCCCCGGTAGTTGGAACACACCCTCTGGTCCCCTTTCTTAAAGATGGGGACCACCACCCCGGTTTGCCACTCCAAAGGCACTGCCCCCGATGTCCACGCAATGTTGCAGAGGCGTGTCAGCCAAGACAGCCCTACAACATCCAGAGCCTTGAGATACCCAGGATGGATCTCATCCACCCCCGGAGCCCTGCCGCCGCGGAGTTGTTTCACCGCCTCGGCGACTTCTGCCCCGGAGATTGGACGACCCCTCCCCAAGTCCTCCCTCGACTCTGTCTCCTCCATGGGATGCGTGTTGGTGGGATTGAGGAGCTCCTCAAAGTATTCCTTCCACCGTCCGACTATCTCCCCAGTTGACGTCAGCAGCCCCCCGTCACTACTGTAAACAGTGTGAGCAAGTTGCCGCCTTCCCCCCCTGAGGCGACGGACGGTTTGCCAGAACCTCTTCGGAGCCGATCGATAGTCTTCCTCCATGGCCTCCCCGAACTCCTCCCACGCCCGAGTTTTTGCCTCGGCGACTGCCACGGCCGCACACCGCTTGGCCCGCCGGTACCCGTCAGCTGCTTCCGGAGACCCACAGACCAGCCACGCCCTGTAGGCCTCCTTCTTCAGCCTGACGGCTCCTCTCACCCCTGGTGTCCACCATCGGGTTCGGGGATTTCCGCCACGACTGGCCCCAGCAACCTTGCGGCCGCAGCTCACGACAGCCGCCTCGACAATGGCAGAGCGGAACAAGGTCCATTCGGACTCAATGTCCCCCACTGCCCTCGGGACATGGTTGAAGCTCTGCCGGAGGTGGGAGTTGAAGATCGTCTTGACAGGTTCTTCCACCAGGCGTTCCCAGCAGACCCTCACTACTCGTTTGGGCCTACCAGGTCTGCGCGGTGTCTTCCCCCGCCATCTGATCCAACTCACCACCAGGTGGTGATCAGTTGACAGCTCAGCTCCTCTCTTCACCCGAGTGTCCAGAACATACGGCCGCAGGTCAGATGATACGACTATGAAATCGATCATTGACCTACGACCTAGGATGTCCTGGTGCCACGTGCACCGATGGACATCCTTATGTTCGAACATGGTGTTAGTTATGGACAAACTGTGACTAGCACAGAAGTCCAATAACTGAACACCACTCGGGTTCAGATCGGGCCGGCCGTTCCTCCCAATCACGCCCCTCCAGGTCACGCTGTCATTGCCCACGTGAGCGTTGAAGTCTCCCAGTAGGACAATGGAGTCCCCAGTTGGGGCGCTTTCCAGCACCCTTCCCACGGACTCCAAGAAGGGTGGGTACTCTGAACTGCTGTTCGGCGCATAAGCGCAAACAACAGTCAGGACCCGTTCCCCGACCCGAAGGCGCAGGGAAGCAACCCTTTCGTCCACCGGGGTGAACCCCAACGTACAGGCAGAGAGCCTGGGGGCTATCAAGAAGCCCACCCCGGCCCTCCGCCTCTCACCTGGGGCAACTCCAGCATAGGAGAGAGTCCAACCCCTCTCAAGGACTTGGGTTCCGGAGCCAGAGCTATGTGTCGAGGTGAGACCGACTATATCTAGCCGGTAACGCTCAGCCTCTTCCACCAGCTCCGGCTCTTTCCCCGCCAGAGAGGTGACATTCCATGTCCCTAAAGCCAGCTTCCATAGCTGGGGATCAGACCGCCAAGGTCCCCGCCTTGGTCTGCTGCCCAATCCACAAAGCACCGGACCCTTCCGGTTCCTCCTGCAGGTGGTGGGCCCACGGGAGGACGAGCCCATGTATCCAGTTCGGGCTGGGCCCGGCCGGGCCTCATGGGCGAAAGCCCGGCCACCAGGCGCTCGCCCACGGGCCCCTACCCCAGGCCTGGCTCCAGGGCGTCTTTTGTATGAGACGTTAAACCGAGGTTCTGACTCACTGGTCATTAAAGATCCCATGACCCTTATCATAAAAGTAGGGGTTTCCCCGGTGTCCGGGCTAAATTTCCAACCCAGGCTCTTTCAATCTGACACCTAATCATCCTCCAGTTTAATTGGCTAAAAAATTATTTTCTCCCTTTTCACCTCAGCTAATGTGTGGTGAGCATTCTGGTGCAAAATGGCTGCCGCTGCATCACGCAGGTGGGTGCTGCACATTGGTGGTGGTTGAGGCGAGTTTCCCCCTCATCATTGTAAGCGCTTTGAGTGTCGAGAAAGGCGCTATATAAATGAAAGGTATTATTATTACTATAAAAACATGCTAATGGCTAATGTCACTGGCTAATGTTGCTCATTAAATCAAATTAATCAGTCAATTCTTTTTTGCTTATTTCTGAAATTAGCCTACGTCAGCATCCTGTGGTTCCTCTGGTTTTCTTACTCTCTTCTGATAGGTTCCCATCCGATGAGTCATCAGACACTCTCTCCTGGGTTGGTGGTGCTGCCAGTCCATCTGAGCCCCGTCCTCCTGGCTCCGCCCCCATAAGGAGGTCATGCTGTACTAGCTCCCGCGTCGGGGTCTCCTGGAAGAATGAAAGCAGGAATTATCCAGGGGTTGCATCCCAATACTCAAAAAATGCATTTTCCTTTCCTCCTCTACCACCTCCTCTCCTCCGTGCCCCGGAAACGGATCTTTGTGTTTTAATCTAATGTTGCTGATTACATCTTAATTACATATTAGTAGTTACATATTAATGTCTTGACGCAAACTACAAGGTCAGGTACATTGTATAATGTACATGCAACTACTTGTACTCAAAATGTACAGGCTGTTGTACATACTTCCAGGACGAGTGGAGGAGTAGAGGTGAGGAGTGAGCTGTATGGGTTCACCATGAGTAGAGGTGAGGAGTGAGCTGTATGGGTTCACCATGAGTAGAGGTGAGGAGTGAGCTGTATGGGTTCACCATGAGTAGAGGTGAGGAGTGAGCTGTATGGGTTCACCATGAGTAGAGGTGAGGAGTGAGCTGTATGGGTTCACCATGAGTAGAGGTGAGGAGTGAGCTGTATGGGTTCACCATGAGTAGAGGTGAGGAGTGAGCTGTATGGGTTCACCGTGAGTAGAGGTGAGGAGTGAGCTGTATGGGTTCACCATGAGTAGAGGTGAGGAGTGAGCTGTATGGGTTCACCATGAGTAGAGGTGAGGAGTGAGCTGTATGGGTTCACCATGAGTAGAGGTGAGGAGTGAGCTGTATGGGTTCACCATGAGTAGAGGTGAGGAGTGAGCTGTATGGGTTCACCATGAGTAAACACTTATGAGGGAATAATGAGCCTAAATCTATTGCTAAATGGGATGGACAAACATCAGTTAATTTCCAGGTAGGAGGTAAATTCTGAATTAGGTTGTTTTAGTTCACTCATTTAGTTTTCTTTTTACTCAATATTCTGTTTAATTGAGAAATATCCCACATGTCTAAACGTCTTAGTTAATCAGGCCCTTAAAGTAAATAACTAGCAGTACTACGGAATAATATATCAACACGCTTACATAAATAATAAATAATATTTGCATTTATGTGTAAGTATGGAGTGTGAGAGATGGACTCACCTGGTCGAACAGGTAGATGGTGACATCATGAAAGAAGGAGACAACCTTGGCCTTGCGCTCCTGTGTGGGGGACAGGGAGGCGCGGAGGAGGCTGCGCAGGAGACAGGCGTTACTGCCGTCACTCACCACCAGCGGTACCACCTGGCTCTCCTCCTCGCTGTTCTCCTCGCTCTGCTCTTGAACAGAGTAGCTGCACACCTCTTCGTCTGACTCCTCGCTGTCTTCCGAATCCCCCTCCTCTCCGGGGGAGACCCTACCCCCCAATACGGGCTTCTGGGGCCCAGACACCTTCTCCGTCACGACCCCTGGGGAGGAATCCTTTTCCTCCCCCTCCTTCACTACATTAACCTCTATCATTACCCCTACCTCCTCTTCCTTCTCCCCTATTTCCTCTGCCCTCTTCTTCATATCTTTCACTGCTTCCACCTCCTCTTCCACCTCCTTCACCACTTCCTCCATCACCTCCTTCACTACATTAACCTCTGTCATTACCTCCACTTCTATCTCTTTCTCCTCCTGTTTTATTTCCTCTGCCCTTTCTTTCATATCTTTCACTGCTTCCACCTCCTCTTCCACCTCCTTCACCACTTCCTCCATCACCTCCTTCACTACATTAACCTCTGTCATTACCTCCACTTCTATCTCTTTCTCCTCCTGTTTTATTTCCTCTGCCCTCTCCTTCATATCTTTCACTGCTTCCACCTCCTCTTCCACCTCTTTCACCACTTCCTCCATCACCTCCTTCACTACATTAACCTCTGTCATTACCTCCACTTCTATCTCTTTCTCCTCCTGTTTTATTTCCTCTGCCCTCTCCTTCATATCTTTCACTACTTCCACCTCCTCTTCTACCTCCTTCACCACTTCCTCCATCACCTCCTTCACTACATTAACCTCCACTTCTATCTCTTTCTCCTCCTGTTTTATTTCCTCTGCCCTTTCTTTCATATCTTTCACTGCTTCCACCTCCTCTTCCACCTCCTTCACCACTTCCTCCATCACCTCCTTCACTACATTAACCTCTGTCATTACCTCCACTTCTATCTCTTTCTCCTCCTGTTTTATTTCCTCTGCCCTCTCCTTCATATCTTTCACTGCTTCCACCTCCTTTTCCACCTCCTTCACCACTTCCTCCATCACCTGCTTCACTACATTAACCTCTGTCATTACCTCCACTTCTATCTCTTTCTCCTCCTGTTTTATTTCCTCTGCCCTCTCTTTCATATCTTTCACTGCTTCCACCTCCTCTTCCACCTCCTTCACCACTTCCTCCATCACCTCCTTCACTACATTAACCTCCACTTCTATCTCTTTCTCCTCCTGTTTTATTTCCTCTGCCCTCTCCTTCATATCTTTCACTGCTTCCACCTCCTCTTCCACCTCCTTCACCACTTCCTCCATCACCTCCTTCACTACATTAACCTCTGGCATTACCTCCACTTCTATTTTTTTCTCCTCCTGTTTTATTTCCTCTGCCCTCTCCTTCATATCTTTCACTGCTTCCACCTCCTCTTCCACCTCCTTCACCACTTCCTCCATCACCTCCTTCACTACATTAACCTCTGGCATTACCTCCACTTCTATCTCTTTCTCCTCCTGTTTTATTTCCTCTGCCCTCTCCTTCATATCTTTCACTGCTTCCACCTCCTCTTCCACCTCCTTCACCACTTCCTCCATCACCTCCTTCACTACATTAACCTCCACTTCTATCTCTTTCTCCTCCTGTTTTATTTTCTCTGCCCTCTCCTTTATGTCCCTCACTACATCCACCTCCTCTCTTACTTCACCTGCCTCCTTGTTCACTTGCATCACCTTCTCCTCCACTTGTGCTACTTCCTCCACCTCTTTCACTATCTCTTCCATTTCCTGTAATTCTTTTTCATCTTCCACCCCTTTCACCTCTTTCATCTGCCCCACCTCCTTAACTTCAGGCAGTTCCTTGTTGTAGATCTCCTCCTCCTCCTTGTTATCCAACAATATTGCGGTGCTGCACTCTTCAAAGTTGGAGTCAAAGGCCAAGCTTGCAGTGGGCTGGGTGGAGTCAAAGGCTAAGCTTGCAGTGGGCTGGGTGGAGTCAAAGGCCAAGCTTGCAGTGGGCTGGGTGGAGTCAAAGGCAAAGCTTGCAGTGGGCTGGGTGGAGTAAAAGACCAAGCTTGCAGTGGGCTGGGTGGAGTCAAAGGCCAAGCTTGAAGTGGACTGGGTGGAGTCAAAAGCCAAGCTTGCAGTGGGCTGGGTGGAGTCAAAGGCTAAGCTTGCAGTGGGCTGGTTGGAGTCAAAGGCTAAGCTTGCAGTGGGCTGGGTGGAGTCAAATGCTAAGCTTGCAGTGGGCTGGGTGGAGTCAAAGGCCAAGCTTGCAGTGGGCTGGGTGGAGTCAAAGGCCAAGCTTGCAGTGGGCTGGGAGCAGACAGAGGGGGCGGAGCTCTGAAAGGAAGACCCCTCCCCTCGGTTTTGGCTTTTTGGGGCCCTCGTCTCTGGGGGTATTTCTTTCTCCTGCCCCACCCACAGAGGACAGATCTCCTCAGTGGCTGTGGTCCTCACAGGCTCCGCCCCCTGCTCCTGCATAGCACGCTCACCTTCGGCGTCGCAGTCAGAAAAGTAGGCGGAGTCTCTGTATGGCGTGTTCTCTGACAGCCCGCTGAGCACAGCGATGGGGGGCAGAGCCTCCTCAGCTTCCCCGCTGGGGGCAAAGTTTCCTGAGGGCAGGACGGACCCTCCCGAATCCCGCAGGTCATGGGGCTCCTTCAGCACAAACTCTGGGGACTCGTTGTTTTCTGTGTCGTAGCCACTGTCCAGAGCTTTGGGGGGGCTGAGGGAGTGGAAAAGGGTGGAGTTTGAAGGGCTGAAAGGGGTGGGGCTGGGGGAATTGAGGGCAGGGCTAGGGGGCAGTTCAATGGAGTCGATGGAGTCTGGGGTCCCCGCCTGCTTCAGGGTGGGGCTCAGATCCGGGGTTCCTCTCTCCCCCGAATCGCTGCCCCCGGCTGGACAGTCGACAAACACGCCTGAGGTGACGTCTGTGATGTCATCGTCATCACTGCAGTCGCAGATGTCCACCAGACTGATGCTGGAGCTGCCCTGCTCCATCCCGCTGTCTGCCGCGTGGCTGCTGACTGACGCGGGCTCCTCTGGGGCCCCAGGGTGGTGGGGCCAAGCCTCGGCCCTGAGAGCTACCCCACCCACCTCCCCACCCAGCCCAGCAGTGCCCCCTCTGGCCACGGGAGGCAGGCTCTTCTCTCTCTCACGATGGTGGGCCGCGTAGCTCCTGACCATGACTCCCGTTAGTGGGTCGACGAACTGAGGCCCCTCCTCGGTGCGGAGGCGTGGTGTTTCCGCCCCGCCCTCACCTGCAGGACACAGGTAGACGTAGGTGTGTTGCTCCTTGGGGGGAAGGAGAGGATTGTCATCCTGGCCGTAACAGGACAAGCCCTCTGCGGGCTCGGTCATTGGCCAGGAGTCCTCCATGTATGTGGAGGGCATTGTGTAGTGGAAGTGGCGCATGGTGGCTGGCCGGTGACGGGACTGCAGGCTGTTGTTGTTGGAGGAGCGATTGGATGCCCAGCCAGGGGGGGTGAAGAGATGGGGGTTGATGTGGTGGTGAGTGCCCCCCCTCACCACACGGGGAATGGTGTTACGCAGGGGCTCCATCACATCAAAGTAACATCCCCCTGCAGTGCTCTTGCCCTGCAGGTAGGGGGTGCTGCTGTAACCTTGGCTCGGGCTGCAGACGGACGGCGAGATCCCCAGCGGGTTTTCCAGCTCCCCCAGGGCCTGCCGCAGGCTTCTAGAACCCCAGCTCTCCTGGGGGGGCTCGGACAGGTAGGGCTCCACCTCCAGGGAGGGTGGGGGTTCGTAGTAGTATCCGCCGTCACGATCCTTGTAAGAAACATAGTGGCCCGTTTCCCAGAGCCGGGTGGAGTGGGCAGGGCTGAAACAGGGGTGGGCGGGGCCAATCTCCCAAGAGTGGGAGGGGCTGGAGCAGGGCTCCATGCCCAGGAGGGGCTCGGTGGTGAGGGAAAGGGCGGGGCTGCCGTCCCAGTCATAGTCAGCAGCTTTGTGGAAGTCAGCTGACCAATAGGAATCGGGTTGTGGAAGGGCGGGGCAGACCAGGCAATCCCCAGAATCCCCACTGCCAGTGAGAAAGCTGGTGGACCCGCTGCTGCCCTGGTACTCGGGACTATAAGGGTAGGAGGGGTAGTCCAGGCCACGCCCCTCAATTTGGATATAGTACTCGCTACTGAGCGTTGGGCTCGGGGCGATTATCATGTTAGCTGGCGGGAGCTGTTTGGGCTCATAGTAGGATGGGGACATGCCCAGTGTGAGTCCGCCGGGGGTAGGGGGGGGGTAGAAGGCGTCCTGATAGCTCCCCTGGCCCGAAGCAGAGCGTGGGGGTTTGGGCCGAGCCTGCTCCCACTGGTACTCAAAGTTGAGGCCGTGGCTGGTCTCTGTGACAGTCAGGATGTCATCTCCTGGCTCGGGGTTGGGGGAAAAGTGCTGGAGGAGTGGAAAGGAAGAAGCAGAAGGCGGAGCCAGGGCTGTGGGGGCGTGGCCTCCATTGGGCCGCAGAGAATTCCAGCGTTTCTCAAAGTCGTCCTCCGCCTCACTCACACCCTTAGCACACAGGTATGTCACCAGCAGGTGCACCTCCTCGGCATTTGGCCTCTGCTCTGGAGGCAGCCAGCAGAACTGCATCACCTCATACCTAAACACAAATATATACACACTAATCCTAACCCTAACTCACCTACAGGGTGAGCTGTGGAGTCACCAATACAGAAAAACAACACAAACAACATCAACTCAAAGAAAAAGATCTCAAAAAATAAAAACAACATAAACTCAAAAAACAGAATCACAAATAACTCAAACAACATCAGCTCAAAAAAACATCACAATAAAAAATCACCACAAATAGAAGTATATAATGTGTCAGAGTGTGTCAGAGGAGGATGAGTCGTAATGCTCATTTGCTGGAGTGTGTCAAGAGTGTGTGTCAGAGGAGGATGAGTCGTTAGTGTATAGGGCCAGTTGTTCTGATTGGTTGGAGTGGATGATGCTGATTGGTTGATGTGTAAGGGCAGAAGATGCTGACTGGTTGGTATGTATGAGCAGAAAATTGTGATTGGTTGGTATGTATGAGTGGAGGATTGCGATTGGTTGGTATGTATGAGTGGAGGATTGTGATTGGTTGGTAGTGTGTAAGAGCAGAGGATTGTGATTGGTTGTTCATGTTGAGGCACTCACCAGCGCTCTGTCATTGGTAGGTCCAGAAGTGGTTTGGGGAGTTTGAGATGCTGCTCTTTCAGTGCATACGTAAGAACCTGCTGGTCGGTGTAGTGTCTGTATGGCTGCTTCCCCAACTCAAACAGCTCCCACATCGTCACCCCCAAAGACCTGCAAGGCCAAGACCCACCTCACTTACACATCCATCTCCCTCAAACAGCTCCCACATCGTCACCCCCAAAGACCTGCAAGGCCAAGACCCACCTCACTTACACATCCATCTCCCTCAAACAGCTCCCACATCGTCACCCCCAAAGACCTGCAAGGCCAAGACCCACCTCACTTACACATCCATCTCCCTCAAACAGCTCCCACATCGTCATCCCCAAAAACCTGCAAGGCCAAGACCCACCTCACTTACACATCCATCTCCCCCAAACACCTCCCACATTGTCACCCCCAAAAACCTGCAAGGCCAAGACCCACCTCACTTACACATCCATCTCCCTCAAACACCTCCCACATCGTCACCCCCAAAAACCTGCAAGGCCAAGACCCACCTCACTTACACATCCATCTCCCTCAAACACCTCCCACATCGTCATCCCCAAAGACCTGCAAGGCCAAGACCCACCTCACTTACACATCCATCTCCCTCAAACACCTCCCACATCGTCACCCCCAAAAACCTGCAAGGCCAAGACCCACCTCACTTACACATCCATCTCCCTCAAACACCTCCCACATCGTCACCCCCAAAAACCTGCAAGGCCAAGACCCACCTCACTTACACATCCATCTCCCTCAAACACCTCCCACATCGTCATCCCCAAAGACCTGCAAGGCCAAGACCCACCTCACTTACACATCCATCTCCCTCAAACACCTCCCACATTGTCACCCCCAAAAACCTGGAAGGCTAACTCATTTACACATCCATCCCCTTTGGTAATATTATGGCCAAGTAATCATTGCGAAGGTACGGCAGCACATTGCTACCACCATGGAATTTTTTTATTTTTATAACGAGATACGATGAGAAACAAAGATCCCATTATGACAAGAAAGGTTTGTCATTATAACAACATATGAATGTTTCTCATTATAACAACATATGAATGTTTCTCATTTTAACAACATATAAACGTTTCTCATTATAACAACATATAAACGTTTCTCATTATAACGACATATGAACGTGTCTTATTATAACGACAAATGAACATTTCTCGTTATAACAACATTTGTTGATCTGTCATGTCATAACATGATACTTAGTGGATTTTTTATTTACCTTTGTGGCAGCAATACACTGCCGTACAATAGTCAATACACCATGCTAATAAATTTCTATATAAACTGCAGCCACCAAAAGCATGGCTAAAATGCAAAAACCTGCAATTAAAAAAAGATCTCATTTAGTTAAGCGAAGCTTGTGATGACCAGAGAGGGAGGAGTTTATTTATCTAGCTAAACTGATCCCTCTCACCAGATATTACTGGGTTTTGTCTGATCCACCAATAGCAGGTTTCCATGGACCTCATCAATGAGCTCTGGGCCAATCCAGCGCAGAGGAACCCACAGCTGGTCTGGTGTCACAAAGTAGTCATCCTGAAAGAAGAAAGAAAGCAGGATTTACTCACCCTGTAATAATATAATATAATTACCCTGGTGTTTATTTCACCTGTATAAGTGCCCTGGTGTTTATTTCACCTGTATAAGTGCCCTGGTGTTTATTCCACCTGTATAAGTGCCCTGGTGTTTATTCCACCTGTATAAGTGCCCTGGTGTTTATTCCACCTGTATAAGTGCCCTGGTGTTTATTTCACCTGTATAAGTGCCCTGGTGTTTATTTCACCTGTATAAGTGCCCTGGTGTTTATTTCACCTGTATAAGTGCCCTGGTGTTTATTTCACCTGTATAAATGCCCTGGTGTTTATTTCACCTGTATAAATGCCCTGGTGTTTATTCCACCTGTATAAGTGCCCTGGTGTTTATTCCACCTGTATAAGTGCCCTGGTGTTTATTCCACCTGTATAAGTGCCCTGGTATTTATTTCACCTGTATAAGTGCCCTGGTGTTTATTCCACCTGTATAAGTGCCCTGGTGTTTATTCCACCTGTATAAGTGCCCTGGTGTTTATTTCACCTGTATAAGTGCCCTGGTGTTTATTTCACCTGTATAAGTGCCCTGGTGTTTATTTCACCTGTATAAGTGGCCTGGTGTTTATTTCACCTGTATAAATGCCCTGGTGTTTATTCCACCTGTATAAGTGCCCTGGTGTTTATTTCACCTGTATAAGTGCCCTGGTGTTTATTTCACCTGTATAAGTGCCCTGGTGTTTATTTCACCTGTATAAGTGCCCTGGTGTTTATTTCACCTGTATAAGTGCCCTGGTGTTTATTTCACCTGTATAAGTGCCCTGGTGTTTATGTCACCTGTATAAATGCCCTGGTGTTTATCTCACCTGTATAAGTGCCCTGGTGTTTATGTCACCTGTATAAATGCCCTGGTGTTTATTTCACCTGTATAAATGCCCTGGTGTTTATTCCACCTGTATAAGTGCCCTGATGTTTATTCCACCTGTATAAGTGCCCTGGTGTTTATTCCACCTGTATAAGTGCCCTGGTGTTTATTTCACCTGTATAAGTGCCCTGGTGTTTATTCCACCTGTATAAGTGCCCTGGTGTTTATTTCACCTGTATAAATGCCCTGGTGTTTATTTAACCTGTATAAATGCCCTGGTGTTTATTTCACCTGTATAAATGCCCTGGTGTTTATTTCACCTGTATAAGTGCCCTGGTGTTTATTTCACCTGTATAAGTGCCCTGGTGTTTATTTCACCTGTATAAGTGCCCTGGTGTTTATTTCACCTGTATAAGTGCCCTGGTGTTTATTTCACCTGTATAAATGCCCTGGTGTTTATTTCACCTGTATAAGTGCCCTGGTGTTTATTTCACCTGTATAAATGCCCTGGTGTTTATTTCACCTGTATAAATGCCCTGGTGTTTATTCCACCTGTATAAGTGCCCTGGTGTTTATTCCACCTGTATAAGTGCCCTGGTGTTTATTCCACCTGTATAAGTGCCCTGGTGTTTATTTCACCTGTATAAGTGCCCTGGTGTTTATTCCACCTGTATAAGTGCCCTGGTGTTTATTCCACCTGTATAAGTGCCCTGGTGTTTATTTCACCTGTATAAATGCCCTGGTGTTTATTTAACCTGTATAAATGCCCTGGTGTTTATTTAACCTGTATAAATGCCCTGGTGTTTATTTCACCTGTATAAGTGCCCTGGTGTTTATTTCACCTGTATAAGTGCCCTGGTATTTTTGCATTTATTTCTCCTCTACCAGACTTTAGAGTGTTTTTTATAGCTATTATTCTACACATAAGGCCACAGTGCTCAGTGCTGCTGGTACTGCAGATAGGAAAACCATAATGACGGTGACAGACATACATTGTACTTGCAATGGAAGAGCCATAATGGTGGTGAGAGACATTCTTTGTGCTTGCAATGGAAGAGCCATAATGGTGGTGAGAGACATTCTTTGTGCTTGCAATGGAAGAGCCATAATGGTGGTGAGAGACATTCTTTGTGCTTGCAATGGAAGAGCCATAATGGTGGTGAGAGACCTTCTTTGTACTTGTTGTGGGAGAGCCATAATGGTGGTGAGAGACATTCTTTGTACTTGTTGTGGGAGAGCCATAATGGTGGTGAGAGACATTCTTTGTACTTGTTGTGGGAGAGCCATAATGGTGGTGAGAGACATTCTTTGTACTTGTTGTGGGAGAGCCATAATGGTGGTGAGAGACATTCTTTGTACTTGTTGTGGGAGAGCCATACTGGTGGTGAAAGACATTCTTTGTACTTGTTGTGGGAGAGCCATACTGGTGGTGAAAGACATACTTTGTACTTGTTGTGGGAGAGCCATACTGGTGGTGAAAGACATACTTTGTACTTGCTCTGAGAAAGGCCGTAGTCTCCTA
Source organism: Ilyophis sp. 1 JC-2022 (assembly GCA_022702515.1). Classification (NCBI taxonomy): domain Eukaryota; kingdom Metazoa; phylum Chordata; class Actinopteri; order Anguilliformes; family Synaphobranchidae; genus Ilyophis; species Ilyophis sp. 1 JC-2022. The sequence goes on from CM040405.1 coordinate 2,549,662, forward strand.
TCTTCACTGTGAGGTCAGAGGTCAGCAGGCAGTTCCTCAGGGCCAGATCACTGTGAGGGGAGGAACAGTACATGTATTGTTTGATCTCCTGGGAAACGCACATACACACACACACACACACACACGGACTGCTCTCTACGACTCATGCCCAGAACCTCACTCAGTGTTCGAACTACAGAGTAAAACAGCAGTGTTTGTACTACAGAGTAAAACAGCAGTGTTGGTACCACAGTGTACAACTATACTGCTATAACCACAGTGTAAACCAACAGTGTTAGCACCACAGAGTAAAACTATAATGTCATTTGGTAGTTTGGTGGCCATGGGCATCTTGTCTCCATAGCAACAGGTCATCATATCTGCTGAGGAAGGGTAACCCCCGGCAACAAAATCACTGATGCTGGAGTCTGTGACATGAACTCAAACAGCACCAGGATGCTGTTGCCTGGAGACACTAGCAAAAACTGTGACTGTACAGTGTTCTTGCAGACTGTACTGGCTGTGTTGGCACAGTGTTCTTGCAGACTGTACTGGCTGCGTTGGCACAGTGTTCTTGCAGACTGTGCTGGCTGTGATGGCAGGGTTCTTGCAGATTGTGCTGGCTGTGTTGGCACAGTGTGTTTATAGACTGTGCTGGCTGTGTTGGTACAGTGTTCTTGCACACTGTCCTGGCTGTGTTGGCACAGTGTGTTTGTAGACTTGCTGGCAGTGTTGGTACAGTGTTCTTGCAGACTGTGCTGGCTGTGTTGGCACAGTGTTCTTGCAGACTGTGCTGGCTGTGTTGGTACAGTGTGTTTGTAGACTTGCTGGCAGTGTTGGTACAGTGTTATTGCAGACTGTCCTGGCTGTGTTGGCACAGTGTGTTTGTAGATTTGCTGGCAGTGTTGGTACAGTGTTCTTGCAGACTGTGCTGGCTGTGTTGGCACAGTGTTCTTGCAGACTGTGCTGACTGTGATGGCAGGGTTCTTGCAGATTGTGCTGGCTGTGTTGGCACAGTGTGTTTATAGACTGTGCTGGCTGTGTTGGTACAGTGTTCTTGCACACTGTCCTGGCTGTGTTGGCACAGTGTGTTTGTAGACTTGCTGGCAGTGTTGGTACAGTGTTCTTGCAGACTGTGCAGGCTGTGTTGGCACAGTGTTCTTGCAGACTGTGCTGGCAGTGTTGGTACAGTGTTCTTGCAGACTGTGCTGGCTGTGTTGGCACAGTGTTCTTGCAGACTGTGCTGGCTGTGTTGGCACAGTGTTCTTGCAGACTGTGCTGGCTGTGTTGGTACAGTGTTCTTGCAGACTGTGCCGGCTGTGTTGACACAGTGTTCTTGCAGACTGTGCTGGCTGTGTTGGTATAGTGTTCTTGCACACTGTCCTGGCTGTGTTGGCACAGTGTGTTTGTAGACTTGCTGGCAGTGTTGGTACAGTGTTCTTGCAGACTGTGCTGGCTGTGTTGGCACAGTGTTCTTGCAGACTGTGCTGGCTGTGTTGGTACAGTGTTTTTGCAAACTGTGCTGGCTGTGTTGGCACAGTGTTCTTGCAGACTGTGCTGGCTGTGTTGGTACAGTGTTCATACAGACTGTGCTGGCTGTGTTGGCACAGTGTTCTTGCAGACTGTGCTGGCTGTGTTGGTACAGTGTTTTTGCAAACTGTGCTGGCTGTGTTGGCACAGTGTTCTTGCAGACTGTGCTGGCTGTGTTGCTACAGTGTTCTTGCACACTGTCCTGGCTGTGTTGGCACAGTGTGTTTGTAGACTTGCTGGCAGTGTTGGTACAGTGTTCTTGCACACTGTCCTGGCTGTGTTGGCACAGTGTGTTTGTAGACTGTGCTGGCTGTATTGGTACAGTGTGTTTGTAGATTGTGTTGGCTGTATTGGTACAGTGTGTTTGTAGATTGTGTTGGCTGTGTTGGCACTGTGTGTTTGTAGACTGTGCTGGCTGTATTGGTACAGTGTTCTTGCACACTGTCCTGGCTGTGTTGGCACAGTGTGTTTGTAGACTGTGCTGGCTGTATGGGTACAGTGTGTTTGTAGATTGTGTTGGCTGTGTTGGCACTGTGTGTTTGTAGACTGTGCGGGCTGTGTTGGCACAGTGCATTTATAGATTGTGCTGGCTGTGTTGGTACAGTGTTCTTGCACTGTCCTGGCTGTGTTGGCAAAGTGTGTTTGTAGACTGTGCGGGCTGTGTTGGCACAGTGTTATTGCAGACTGTGCTGGCTGTATTGGTACAGTGTGTTTGTAGACTGTGCTGGCTGTATTGGTACAGTGTGTTTGTAGATTGTGTTGGGTGTGTTAGTACAGTGTGTTTTCAGACTGTGCTGGCTGTGTTGGTACAGTGTGTTTGTAGACTGTGCTGGATGTGTTGGCACAGTGTGTTTGTAGACTGTGCAGGCTGTGTTGGTACAATGTGTTTGTAGACTGTGCTGGCTGTGTTAGTACAGTGTGTTTGCAGACTGTGCTGGCTGTGTTGGCACAGTGTGTTTGTAGACTGTGCTGGATGTGTTGGCACAGTGTGTTTGTAGACTGTGCAGGCTGTGTTGGCACAGTGTTTTTGCAAACTGAGCGGGCTGTGTTGGCACAGTGTTATTGCAGACTGTGCTGGCTGTGTTGGTACAATGTGTTTGTAGACTGTGCTGGTTGTGTTAGTACAGTGTGTTTGCAGACTGTGCTGGCTGTGTTGGCACAGTGTGTTTGTAGACTGTGCTGGCTGTGTTGGCACAGTGTGTTACCTGTGAATAAAGTTGTGTTTGTGCAGGTGTTGGAGTCCAGAGGAGATCTCGCATGCCATTCGTAGGAGAATGTAGGGGTCAGGGGTCGTGGAGTCTGCTGCTCGACAGCTGCGCAGATAGAATTTCAGGTCTCCCTGAAAACCAGAAACATAACAAAACAAAAGAGACTGAGTGGAATTATGGGATAGAAGTGGACCAGGCCTTTGCCCCCTAACCCTAACCCCCAGCCCCCCTAACCCTAACCCCCAGGCCTTTGTGCTGCCTTTCCCTTAGACATAAAATACCAGAGTTGGGGGCGTTACTTGAAAATTGTAATATATTACAAATTACTAGTTACCTTTTTAAAAAGTAAAGTGTTATATTACTATATTACTTTATATTACTGTCATAACATCACTGAAATCAGTGTTAAATTATTCCCCTTTCAGGAGTATGCTTATTAGGACCATTTAACCTTACGTATTCATTATAAAATGTTGAAATATGTTGTAGATTGTTTTACAAAACGATTGAAAAATGTATCACCTTTCCTAGCCAGTAACCCTATAACAACCGATAAAATAAGTCTTCTCGTTGTTCTTGCATTCTCACAATGCTTTGCACTTTTGTGAAAATCCTCATGAGAGCGCTTCACGCCAACATTAGAGTTGACTGAGATTAATTCAACAGACAAGACATATGGAAAATAGCCTTTTTAATTAACCTTCTTAAACGTATTCAGCTTGTTTCAATTAACAATATAAACGCAGTAACAGGGTCTTCAAAATGTTGCTTTTAAAACGACATTGACAAATATGACAAGATAATCAAATGATCACTAATTCAAATGAAATATAATGAATTTCACATTCAGTCAGTGTGGATTCGTAAAAATAGGTTAAATACGCTACTGCTTTTAACGTTCAAATTATTAACACTTCAACTCATCAACCAATGAGTTACATTAAATCCCATTTCAATAATGTAGCCTGCGCCCTCTGACTGCGCACGGTTGAGTTAGATTGACAACTGACTTTACTTTGACACTGCCAAGGATTATTAAATGATTGGAGAGTTCTTCGTAATAAACAGCCTTAGCATATCAAATGCAGCATGAAACATAGCCTACAATATTAGGTTAAGTAACGTGTTGCTAATTTTGAAAATATTAATTTATATTATTACACGCATTTATATAGTTATACATTTTTACCAAGTTACCCAAAAAACGAATATTATTACAGTAACACATTACTGTAATTACTGCGAAATACACACAAACACACACGCACACACACACACTTGTGCGCACACACACATGCACACACACACACACATGCACACACACAAACACACACACACACACAAACACACACGTGCGCACACGCACACACACACACACACACACACGCAAGCACACACACACACATGCACACACACACACATGCACACACACACACGCATGCACGCACACACATACACAAACACAACACACCCATGCACACACACAAACACAGACAAACACACACACACACACACACACACACAAACACACACACACACACATGCACACACACACACACACGCACACACGCGCGCACACACACACACAAACACACACACACATGCACACACACACACACACACACAAACACGCACACACACACATGCACACACCCACACAAACACAAAAACACACACACACGCACACACACACACACACACAAACACAGGTACTCACCAGAGGACAGAACTCCATGATAAGCAGGTAAGGCGTGGCCTCAGAACACTGGGCCAGGCACTGCAGGAGAGCGGGGTGCTGGAGAGCGCTGGGGAGGGAGGGACAGTCACCTTGCGTATACCATAGCAACACTGTTAGTCTTGCTAGCTACTAGCACCTAGCAATTAACTGCATTGGCTATATGCTCTGAGCTAGCTAGCGATCTACAAGTGGGTTGATAATTTTCTATGTATTGGTATAATTAGCCTGTAAATAAACATTTGAAAAAGAAACACATCTGTATTGTATGTACAGTTATACATTATGTGCAAGAGTACATTTTAATAATGCTTTAATGGGCATGTATCTCTAGCTAGCTAGGGTAGCACAAATGCTATCTATGGACCATGGATAGGTAAAAAAGATAGTGTGTCTTTTCATAAATGTGCACAACGAAATTGTTATCTCATTGCTCAACTTTCCACTTGTAGGAGCAGTGATTGGTTATTTGTCATGGTCAAGTGACAGTCTAGAAAATGGCCAGGAAAGATGCTACGCTGGAAAGAACTGCACGTGATGCCGGACCAGTATCTGTGATAGGCATTGAACAGAAAGCAGGAAGTGGACGGACCGGTAGGGCTGTGCTTCCTCCAGGAAGTGGATCTGGTCCTGAACGCTGGCACTGGCTCTCAGCTCCTTCACCACAACCTGTGAGAAGTCCAGGCTTGAGCTCACCTCCCCCAACAGCACCTGGGAGAGAAACACTTTATACAACACACTACACCTGAGAGACACTTTATACAACACACTACACCTGAGAAACACTTTATACAACACTCTACACCTGAGAGACACTTTATACAACACTCTACACCTGAGAAACACTTTATACAACACTCTACACCTGAGAAACACTTTATACAACACTCTACACCTGAGAAACACTTTATACAACACTCTACACCTGAGAAACACTTTATACAACACACTACACCTGAGAAACACTTTATACAACACTCAACACCTGAGAGACACTTTATACAACACTCTACACCTGAGAAACACTTTATACAACACTCTACACCTGAGAAACACTTTATACAACACTCTACACCTGAGAAACACTTTATACAACACTCTACACCTGAGAAACACTTTATACAACACACTACACCTGAGAAACACTTTATACAACACACTACACCTGAGAGACACTTTATACAACACACTACACCTGAGAAACACTTTATACAACACACTACACCTGAGAAACACTTTATACAACACACTACACCTGAGAGACACTTTATACAACACACTACACCTGAGAGACAATTTATACAACACTTTACACCTGAGAAACACTTTATACAACACACTACACCTGAGAAACACTTTATACAACACACTACACCTGAGAAACACTTTATAAAACACTTTACACCTGAGAAACACTTTATACAACACACTACACCTGAGAAACACTTTATACAACACACTACACCTGAGAGAGACACTTTATACAACACACTACACATGAGAAACACTTTATACAACACACTACACCTGAGAGAGACACTTTATACAACACACTACACCTGAGAAACACTTTATACAACACACTACACCTGAGAAACACTTTATACAACACACTACACCTGAGAAACACTTTATACAACACACTACACCTGAGAGAGACACTTTATACAACACACTACACCTGAGAGAGACACTTTATACAACACACTACACCTGAGAGAGACACTTTATACAACACACTACACATGAGAAACACTTTATACAACACACTACACCTGAGAGAGACACTTTATACAACACACTACACCTGAGAAACACTTTATACAACACACTACACCTGAGAAACACTTTATACAACACTCTACACCTGAGAAACACTTTATACAACACACTACACCTGAGAAACACTTTATACAACACACTACACCTGAGAAACACTTTATACAACACACTACACCTGAGAAACACTTTATACAACACACTACACATGAGAAACACTTTATACAACACTCTACACCTGAGAAACACTTTATACAACACACTACACCTGAGAAACACTTTATACAACACACTACACCTGAGAAACACTTTATACAACACACTACACCTGAGAAACACTTTATACAACACTCTACACCTGAGAAACACTTTATACAACACACTACACCTGAGAAACACTTTATACACACTTTACACCTGAGAGAGACACTTTATACAACACACTACACATGAGAAACACTTTATACAACACACTACACCTGGGAAACACTTTATACAACACACTACACCTGAGAAACACTTTATACAACACACTAAACCTGAGAGAGACACTTTATACAACACTCTACACCTGAGAAACACTTTATACAACACACTACACCTGAGAAACACTTTATACAACACTCTACACCTGAGAAACACTTTATACAACACACTACACCTGAGAAACACTTTATACAACACACTACACCTGAGAAACACTTTATACAACACTTTACACCTGAGAGAGACACGTTATACAACACACTACACATGAGAAACACTTTATACAACACACTACACCTGAGAAACACTTTATACAACACACTACACCTGAGAAACACTTTATACAACACTCTACACCTGAGAAACACTTTATACAACACTCTACACCTGAGAAACACTTTATACAACACTTTACACCTGAGAGAGACACGTTATACAACACACTACACATGAGAAACACTTTATACAACACACTACACCTGAGAAACACTTTATACAACACACTACACCTGAGAAACACTTTATACAACACTCTACACCTGAGAAACACTTTATACAACACACTACACCTGAGAGAGACACTTTATACAACACACTACACATGAGAAACACTTTATACAACACACTACACCTGAGAGAGACACTTTATACAACACACTACACCTGAGAAACACTTTATACAACACACTACACCTGAGAAACACTTTATACAACAATCTACACCTGAGAAACACTTTATACAACACACTACACCTGATAAACACTTTATACAACACACTACACCTGAGAAACACTTTATACAACACACTACACCTGAGAGAGACACTTTATACAACACACTACACATGAGAAACACTTTATACAACACACTACACATGAGAAACACTTTATACAACACACTACACCTGAGAAACACTTTATACAACACACTACACCTGAGAGAGACACTTTATACAACACACTACACCTGAGAAACACTTTATACAACACACTACACCTGAGAAACACTTTATACAACACACTACACCTGAGAAACACTTTATACAACACACTACACCTGAGAAACACTTTATACAACACACTACACCTGAGAGAGACACTTTATACAACACACTACACCTGAGAGAGACACTTTATACAACACACTACACGTGAGAAACACTTTATGCAACACACTAAACCTGAGAGAGACACTTTATACAACACACTACACCTGAGAAACACTTTATACAACACACTACACCTGAGAAACACTTTATACAACACTCTACACCTGAGAAACACTTTATACAACACACTACACCTGAGAAACACTTTATACAACACTTTACACCTGAGAGAGACACTTTATACAACACACTACACATGAGAAACACTTTATACAACACACTACACCTGGGAAACACTTTATACAACACACTACACCTGAGAAACACTTTATACAACACACTAAACCTGAGAGAGACACTTTATACAACACTCTACACCTGAGAAACACTTTATACAACACACTACACCTGAGAAACACTTTATACAACACTCTACACCTGAGAAACACACTTTATACAACACACTAAACCTGAGAGAGACACTTTATACAACACACTACACCTGAGAAACACTTTATACAACACTCTACACCTGAGAAACACTTTATACAACACACTACACCTGAGAAACACTTTATACAACACACTACACCTGAGAGAGACACTTTATACAACACACTACACCTGAGAAACACACTTAATACAACACACTAAACCTGAGAGAGACACTTTATACAACACACTACACCTGAGAAACACTTTATACAACACTCTACACCTGAGAAACACTTTATACAACACACTACACCTGAGAAACACTTTATACAACACTTTACACCTGAGAGAGACACTTTATACAACACACTACACATGAGAAACACTTTATACAACACACTACACCTGGGAAACACTTTATACAACACACTACACCTGAGAAACACTTTATACAACACACTACACCTGAGAAACACTTTATACAACACACTACACCTGAGAAACACTTTATACAACACTCTACACCTGAGAGAGACACTTTATACAACACACTACACCTGAGAAACACTTTATACAACACACTACACCTGAGAAACACTTTATCCAACACACTACACCTGAGAAACACTTTATACAACACACTACACCTGAGATACACTTTAAACAACACACTACACATGTGTATGTGTGTGTACGTGTGTGTGTGTGTGTGTGTGTGAGAGAGTGTGTTTGTGTGTGTGTATGTGTGTGTTTGTGTGTGCATATGTTTGTGTGTGTGTTTGTGTGTATGTGTATGTGTGTTTGTGTGAATTTGTGTATGTGTGTGTTTTTGTGTGGGTGTGTGTTTGTTTGTGTGTGTGTGTGTGTGTGCATGTGTGTGTGTGTGAGTTTGTGTGTGTGCGCGTGTGTGTGAGTTTGTGTGTGTGCGCGTGTGTGTGTTTTGTGTGTGTGTGTGTCTGTGTGTGTTTTGTGTGTGTTTGTGCGTATGTGTATGTGTGTGTGTGTGTGTTTGTGTGTGTGCGCGTGTGTGTGTGTGTGTGTGTGTGTATGTGTGTGTGTGTGTGTGTGTGGCTGCCAGGTTCAAAGTTCTGACCCTGGCCTACACTGCAGCCAATAGGACAGGCCCTGTCTACCTGCAGGACTTGATCCAGAACTATGTTCCTGCTCGACCACTTCGCTCGTCTACAGCAGGGCGACTCGCACTTCCCCCTCCGTGTAAATGGCACTCGCTCATCCCGACTGCGGAGCTTTTCCACTCTAGCTCCCCAGTGGTGGAACGAACTTCCCATTCCCCTACGTTCTATACCAACCCTGCCTGCGTTCCGTCGTGGCCTGAAAACACACCTTTTCAGACTCCACCTGGACTGATACTTATCTAGGACCTCACTTGTTTCTTGTTTAATGGTGTTGAAGTTTATAATATTTAGAATAGAATTGTAGTAGAGCTGATTTACCCCGTTTACTGTGAACTGCATTCAATGTTCATTACTAGGGATAGCTGCTACTTTATGGGAAGAATGTTCTTTATCTTATCTGTTACTTCGATGACGTTTCTGTATGCACTTACTGTTTTTCGCTTTGGATAAAAGCGTCTGCTAAATGACTGTAATGTAATGTGTGTGTGTTTGTTTGTGTGTGTGTGTGAGATACCTTTCCAAACCAGCCGTGTCCCATTTCCTTCATGTACAGAAGACTCCTCCGGCCCACATCTGTGGACTTCAGCAACTGGACTGCAAGGCCACAAAAGAGTGTTACCATAACACAGTTAGGAGGGCGTTATCGTTACCGTAACACAGTTAGGAGGGCGTTATCGTTACGTAACACAGTTAGGAGGGCGTTACCATTACCATAACACAGTTGGGAGGGCGTTACCATTACGATAACACAGTTAGGAGGGCGTTACTGTTACCATAACACAGTTAGGAGGGCGTTACTGTTACCATAACACAGTTAGGTGGGCGTTACCATTACGATAACACAGTTAGGAGGGCGTTACCGTTAACGTAACACAGTTAGGAGGGCGTTACTGTTACCATAACACAGTTAGGAGGGCGTTACCATTACCCTAACACAGTTAGGAGGGCGTTATCGTTACCGTAACACAGTTAGGAGGGCGTTATCATTACCGCAACACAGTTGGGAGGGCGTTACCATTACGATAACACAGTTAGGAGGGCGTTACCGTTACCGTAACCCAGTTAGGAGGGTGTTACAGTTACCGTAACACAGTTAGGAGGGCGTTGCCATAACTATAACTCATTTTAGCAGGGTGTTACCGTAACTATAACTCATTTTAGCAGGGTGTTACCGTAACTATAACTCATTTTAGCAGGGTGTTACCGTAACTATAACTCATTTTAGCAGGGTGTTACCGTAACTATAACTCATTTTAGCAGGGTGTTACCATAACTATAACTCATTTTAGCAGGGTGTTACCGTAACTATAACTAATTTTAGCAGGGTGCTACCGTAACTATAACTCATTTTAGCAGGGTGTTACCGTAACTATAACTCATTTTAGCAGGGTGTTACCGTAACTATAACTCATTTTAGCAGGGTGTTACCGTAACTATAACTCATTTTAGCAGGGTGTTACCGTAACTATAACCCATTTTAGCAGGGTGTTACCGTAACTATAACTCATTTTAGCAGGGTGTTACCGTAACTATAACTCATTTTAGCAGGGTGTTACCGTAACTATAACTCATTTTAGCAGGGTGTTACCGTAACTATAACCCATTTTAGCAGGGTGTTACTGTAACTATAACTCATTTTAGCAGGGTGTTACCGTAACTATAACTCATTTTAGCAGGGTGTTACCGTAACTATAACTCATTTTAGCAAGGTGTTACCGTAACTATAACTCATTTTAGGTGTTACCGTAACTATAACTCATTTTAGCAGGGTGTTACCGTAACTATAACTCATTTTAGCAGGGTGTTACTGTAACTATAACTCATTTTAGCAGGGTGTTACCGTAACTATAACTCATTTTAGCAGGGTGTTACCGTAACTATAACTCATTTTAGCAGGGTGTTACCGTAACTATAACCCATTTTAGCAGGGTGTTACCGTAACTATAACTCATTTTAGCAGGGTGCTACCGTAACTATAACCCATTTTAGCAGGGTGTTACCGTAACTATAACTCATTTTAGCAGGGTGTTACCGTAACTATAACTCATTTTAGCAGGGTGTTACCGTAACTATAACTCATTTTAGCAGGGTGTTACCGTAACTATAACCCATTTTAGCAGGGTGTTACCGTAACTATAACCCATTTTAGCAGGGTGTTACCGTAACTATAACTCATTTTAGCAGGGTGTTACCGTAACTATAACTCATTTTAGCAGGGTGTTACCGTAACTATAACTCATTTTAGCAGGGTGTTACCGTAACTATAACTCATTTTAGCAGGGTGTTACCGTAACTATAACTCATTTTAGCAGGGTGTTACCGTAACTATAACTCATTTTAGCAGGGTGTTACCGTAACTATAACTCATTTTAGCAGGGTGTTACCGTAACTATAACTCATTTTAGCAGGGTGTTACCGTAACTATAACTCATTTTAGCAGGGTGTTACCGTAACTATAACTCATTTTAGCAGGGTGTTACCGTAACTATAACTCATTTTAGCAGGGTGTTACCGTAACTATAACTCATTTTAGCAGGGTGTTACCGTAACTATAACTCATTTTAGCAGGGTGTTACCGTAACTATAACTCATTTTAGCAGGGTGTTACCGTAACTATAACTCATTTTAGCAGGGTGTTACCGTAAATATAACTCATTTTAGCAGGGTGTTACCGTAACTATAACTCATTTTAGCAGGGTGTTACTGTAACTATAACTCATTTTAGCAGGGTGTTACCGTAACTATAACTCATTTTAGCAGGGTGTTACCGTAACTATAACTCATTTTAGCAGGGTGTTACCGTAACTATAACTCATTTTAGCAGGGTGTTACCGTAACTATAACTCATTTTAGCAGGGTGTTACCGTAACTATAACTCATTTTAGCAGGGTGTTACTGTAACTATAACTCATTTTAGCAGGGTGTTACCGTAACTATAACTCATTTTAGCAGGGTGTTACCGTAACTATAACTCATTTTAGCAGGGTGTTACCGTAACTATAACTCATTTTAGCAGGGTGTTACTGTAACTATAACTCATTTTAGCAGGGTGTTACCGTAACTATAACTCATTTTAGCAGGGTGTTACCGTAACTATAACTCATTTTAGCAGGGTGTTACCGTAACTATAACTCATTTTAGCAGGGTGTTACCGTAACTATAACTCATTTTAGCAGGGTGTTACCGTAACTATAACTCATTTTAGCAGGGTGTTACCGTAACTATAACTCATTTTAGCAGGGTGTTACCGTAACTATAACTCATTTTAGCAGGGTGTTACCGTAACTATAACTCATTTTAGCAGGGTGTTACCGTAACTATAACTCATTTTAGCAGGGTGTTACCGTAACTATAACTCATTTTAGCAGGGTGTTACCGTAACTATAACTCATTTTAGCAGGGTGTTACCGTAACTATAACTCATTTTAGCAGGGTGTTAGCTTTACTATATCGATTTTTAGCTTGGTGTTACCGTAACTATAACTCATTTTAGCAGGGTGTTACCGTAACTATAACTCATTTTAGCAGGGTGTTACCGTAACTATAACTCATTTTAGCAGGGTGTTACCGTAACTATAACTCATTTTAGCAGGGTGTTACCGTAACTATAACTCATTTTAGCAGGGTGTTACCGTAACTATAACTCATTTTAGCAGGGTGTTACCGTAACTATAACTCATTTTAGCAGGGTGTTACCGTAACTATAACTCATTTTAGCAGGGTGTTACCGTAACTATAACTCATTTTAGCAGGGTGTTACCGTAACTATAACTCATTTTAGCAGGGTGTTACCGTAACTATAACTCATTTTAGCAGGGTGTTACCGTAACTATAACTCATTTTAGCAGGGTGTTACCGTAACTATAACTCATTTTAGCAGGGTGTTACCGTAACTATAACTAATTTTAGCAGGGTGTTACCGGAACTATAACTCAATTTAGCAGGGTGTTACCGTAACTATAACTCATTTTAGCAGGGTGTTACCGTAACTATAACTCATTTTAGCAGGGTGTTACCGTAACTATAACTCATTTTAGCAGGGTGTTACCGTAACTATAACTCATTTTAGCAGGGTGTTACCGTAACTATAACTCATTTTAGCAGGGTGTTACCGTAACTATAACTCATTTTAGCAGGGTGTTACCGTAACTATAACTCATTTTAGCAGGGTGTTACCGTAACTATAACTCATTTTAGCAGGGTGTTACCGTAACTATAACTCATTTTAGCAGGGTGTTACCGTAACTATAACTCATTTTAGCAGGGTGTTACCGTAACTATAACTCATTTTAGCAGGGTGTTACCGTAACTATAACTCATTTTAGCAGGGTGTTACCGTAACTATAACTCATTTTAGCAGGGTGTTACCGTAACTATAACTCATTTTAGCAGGGTGTTACCGTAACTATAACTCATTTTAGCAGGGTGTTACCGTAACTATAACTCATTTTAGCAGGGTGTTACCGTAACTATAACTCATTTTAGCAGGGTGTTACCGTAACTATAACTCATTTTAGCAGGGTGTTACCGTAACTATAACTCATTTTAGCAGGGTGTTACCGTAACTATAACTCATTTTAGCAGGGTGTTACCGTAACTATAACTCATTTTAGCAGGGTGTTACCGGAACTATAACTCATTTTAGCAGGGTGTTACCGTAACTATAACTCATTTTAGCAGGGTGTTACCGTAACTATAACTCATTTTAGCAGGTATAACTCATTTTAGCAGGGTGTTACCGTAACTATAACTCATTTTAGCACCGTAACTTAGCAGGGTGTTACCGTAAGTAACTATCTCATTTTAGCAGGACTATAACTCATTTTAGCAGGGTGTATAACTCATTTTAGCAGGGTGTTACCGTAACTATAACTCATTTTAGCAGGGTGTTACCGTAACTATAACTCATTTTAGCAGGGTGTTACTCATTTTAGCAGGGTGTTACCGTAACTATAACTCATTTTAGCAGGGTGGTGCCGTAACTATAACTCATTTTAGCAGGGTGGTGCCGTAACTATAACTCATTTTAGCAGGGTGGTGCCGTAACTATAACTCATTTTAGCAGGGTGTTACCGTAACTATAACTCATTTTAGCAGGGTGTTACCGTAACTATAACTCATTTTAGCAGGGTGTTACCGTAACTATAACTCATTTTAGCAGGGTGGTGCCGTAACTATAACTCATTTTAGCAGGGTGTTACCGTAACTATAACTCATTTTAGCAGGGTGTTACCGTAACTATAACCCATTTTAGCAGGGTGTTACCGTAACTATAACTCATTTTAGCAGGGTGGTGCCGTTACCTCACCTGATCGGGCAGGTTGCTGGGACACAGGAAGTGAGACCTCGGTGAGTGGCAGGATGTAGACATCAGGCCTGCTGTGGGAGGTGGGGGAACCCAGGCTGGAGAGATCCGTCTGGTACTCCTCTCCTTCCACATTCTCAAACTCCTACAGGGGTACACAGTGCGTGTATGTCTTTCTCTCCCTCTTTCACTCTCTCTCTCATCTCCTACTCTCTTTCTCTTCTCTCTTTTCTCCCCTTTCTCAGTAGTTCATACTGATGTTTTGCAAAGGTTTTGAGGGGTTGTATAAGGGTTGAGGACGGTTTGTATGTAAGGGTTTGGAAAGCGTAGTGCTTATTTAACCCAGTGCTCTAACTACCAGAAAATCATATCATTCACCGATCTCCCCCTCTTGCAGCACAGGTGAAGAGGCCAGAGAAGGAAACAGCAACCACAGCCAGAGAGGAGGACCAGGAGAGCTCGCTCAAGGGAGCGCCATCTGTCGGGGAGAGGAGGTATTACAGCCAAAAACACAAACACGAGAGTTTTGAGTTTAAGAAAGCTCTAACCCTAACCCTAACCCCCAGGGGTATTTGTAATGCCTACTCTAGCCCATGCTAACTCTTCTGTCTATTCATACTCATTTTTAATCTATCTCTACAACTCCCAGGGTTAGAAAACTCTTCATGTAATTTGTATTATTACACTTCAGGAAGGCAGTATTTCCCCCACCCACCACCACTCTGTTTATATGTGTGCAATCTACATCCCCCCAACAGAATCTCTTTATTTTAATGTCAAGGCACTCACAACGGTGAGGACCACAAATAGATTAAACCCCAAAAGGGTAGAAAAATGTTTTTAATCCTAGAAGCTAAAACAGCCAAATAATAATCAGCCCAGAAAAACAGGGCGAACTAGAAACACGAGTAAGAACACAAAACTAAGTCTCCCGAGCTCAATACTAGAGCTAACACAGGAAACTGAAAAAGAAAAACCTAACACGGCCAGAAGAAGGTGAAACAAAAGTGAAACAAAAGTGAAACCTCCAAAAAAAAACTGTCTCAGTGAGAACAGCACGGACCAAATAGCCCAGCGAAGCTAACAGAAGTGGATAAACCTATACCTGAAAAAATAAAGCTATTAAGCAAGTCCCTCATGAACATAAAACAAGTTTAATATCACAAGGTCGCTAGTACCTGGCTATACCTGACTCAATGTAATATGAAACGACAAAGAAGCACAGAGAAAGCGGAAGTGAGGAACTCCACAGGTGAAATTAATAATGAGCGAAGGGGAAGCAAAACCCCAGAACGGAACGTGAAAAAATCTGATAGATTCTCAATGGGGGGAAACAGGACGAGAACCACAATGGAAAAGGAAACAATAACCCACAAACCATGACATGACCCCCCTTCTATGGGACGACCCCAGACGATCCCTCAGACCAATTACTGCGGAAAGAACCATGACACCCTCACAATGAAGAAGGAGTAGATCTTGCTGTAAACCATATAAACAACATATTTGACAGTTTAGCATGTACAGGTGCACCTCAAAAAATTAGAATATCGTGAAAAAGTTCAATATTTTTTGTCACTCATTTCAGAAAGTGAAACTCATATATTATATAGATTCATTGACATAGAGTGAAGTATTTCAAGCCTTTATTTCTTGTAATTTTGATGATTATGGCTTACAGCTAATGAAAACCCAAATGCAGTGTCTGAAATAAAGGCATGAAATATTTCAATATTGAACTTTTTCACGATATTCTAATTTTTTGAGCTGCACCTGTATATCAAATTTGACAAAGAATTAATTGACAAATCATTTTTAAAAGGACAAAAATTAAAAATGGTTTGATTCGGATTGCAAAAACATGAGGAAAATTTTATGAAAATTATCTAACCAAAAACACAGACAGCCAGAAGATCAGGAACTACGCCTTATTTATGGTGAAACACTAAAACAATATGAAAACACAGTACAGTACATCCAAAACCAACTCAATTAAATTGAAGAATCAATTAAGTCAAATAAATTCTGGGACAATTGTAAATCTTTAAACAAACCACACCATGACAAATTGGCCATCCAAAATGGAGAACTATGGAAGAATAATTTTGAACAATTACATAGTCAGACAATAAAAAACCCTGAACAAAACCAAATATGTGAAAAACTGAATAATCTTGAAAAAATCATTAAAGACAATCATAACCCTATAGATTATAAAATTACAGAATCAGAACTTGCAGAAAAATGAAATGCCTTGCAATCCAAAAAAACCTGCGGGGCAGATGGCATCTTAAATGAGACGCTGAAACACACAGATCACAAATTTAGATTAGCCATTCTAAAACTGTTCAATGTTGAGTGTGACTCTGGAACCAAGAACTCATAACCCCTATTTTCCAGAGTGGAGATAAATTTGCCCCTAATAACTACAGAGGCATCTGAGTTAACAGTAATCTGGGGAAGGTGTTTTGACTTTCCTATTTAGCACAATGTCTTAAGTAAAAGTCAACTTGGATTCCTACCAAAACACCGGACATCTGATCACATTTTCACCCTGCACACCCTAGTGGATAAATATGTGAACCAAAACAAAACCAAATTTTTTGCTTGCTTTGTTGACTTCCAGAAAGCATTTGATTTAATTTGGCATGAAGGTTTATTTTTTTACCTTATTGAAAGTGGTGTAGGGGGGAAATGTTATGATGTCATCAAATCAATGTACACAAACAGCAAATGTGCAGTGAAAATGGGAAATAAACTGATTTCTTCACTCAGGGGCGTGGAGTGAGACAGGGCTGCAGTTTGAGTCCAACCCTATTCAACATTTATATAAACGAATTGACAAAACTCATCACTCTATATGACACAGAAATTAAATGTATTCTGTACGCAGATGACCTGGTTTTGCTGTTGCCCACAAAAGAGGGATTACAGCAGAACCTGGCTCTGTTATAATATTTCTGTCAGACCTGGGCCCTGACAGTTAAACAAAAAAAACTAGAATATAAATTTTCCAGAAAAGGTCCATTTCCTAATGGAATGCACAAAATACCAAGAAATTAGAACATATTTCTTTTCAAAAATTGGAACAATGTTACCAAAATTCTCAATTTATAATAATCTCGAAAAACTCCCCTACATACTTGGGGAGAAAACCGAATGTGTGGCATTGGCTGCAACTTATGTGGCCTCCTGTCACAAAATGAGGGACAAACAGTGAGGCACCATCTCCTTCATCTGAAGTGTTAATGGCTATTTTATTGTTACTGTCCTTATTAGTGTTTGTCGTTCAACAATTCATGTAGATTGTCTGTAGATTTGGTTATTTATTATTTATGTATTTATTATTCCAGTGTATTAGTCCTATGTTATGTGTCATTCTTAATTGTTTTATTGCTAATTGCTTCTGCAATATTGTTCGTATACAATCATGCCAATAAAGCATTATTAAAGACAGATAGAGAGAGACAGAAAGAGATATTGAGGGCTCGGAGAGAGAGAAACAGAAACAGAGAGAAAGACAGATAGAGAAAGACAGAAAGAGATATTGAGGGCTCGGAGAGAGAGAAACAGAGAGAAAGACAGATAGAGAGAGACAGAAAGAGATATTGAGGGCTCGGAGAGAGAGAAACAGAGAGAAAGACAGATAGAGGGAGACAGAGAGAGATATTGAGGGCTCGGAGAGAGAGAAACAGAGAGAGAAACAGAGAGAAAGACAGATAGAGGGAGACAGAGAGAGATATTGAGGGCTCGGAGAGAGAGAAACAGAGAGAAAGACAGATAGAGGGAGACAGAGAGAGATATTGAGGGCTCGGAGAGCTCTCCATGGTGCTGAACTCCCAGGCCAGATGCAGCTGTGTGCGCTTGCTAACGTTACCTGGGGGAATTTCACAAAGCAGAATTACTGCGTTAGCTGGATAACTGCAGTAAAACCCAGAATCCTTCCAAACCTGGAACATGGGCTCAAGTAAAAACAGCCATTCTGGATTTTACTGACCTGTTTAAACCAGATGCATTTATTGTATGTCGTTTAAGATAAAAGCATATACCAAATGAATGTACTGTAATGTATTCCTGCTTTGTGAAACAAGGCCCTGTACTACAGCAAACATACAGCCATAACATGCTAACGTTACCTGTACTGCACACATACAGCCATAACATGCTAACGTTACTTGCACACTAACTGTGTGCTAATGTATCTATCTGTCTATCTAAAGATCAACAACACCATTTAACAACATTTCATTTCTAGCTGAGTGCTAAAACACATGAAACACACAGAGATATGCAAATACACACATGTGAACACACTTTTCACACACAAACACACAAACACACAAACGCGCAAACACAGAAACACACAAACACGCAAACACACAAACACGCAAACACACAAACACACAAACGCGCAAACGTGCAAACACAGAAACACGCAAACACACAAACACACAAACACGCAAACACACAGGTGCAGATGGATACAAACACACACTGTCAGGTCCATAAGTATTTGGACAGTGACATAATTTCTGCTGTTTTGGCTGTGTACTCTTGGTACCACATCCAACACATTGGATTTTAAATGGAACAGTAACTATGACGTTAAAGTGCAGACTTTCAGCATTAATTTTAGGGTTTTTTGTCCATATCGGGTAAACAGTGTAGCAATTGTAGCCACACACACACACACACACACACCTCAGTCATCCGGGTGTTTGAAGTATACTGCAATTTGAAAAAATTTCGCCTACTCAATGACTTTTCTCGCCCTATCTACTCACCAAGGCTAATCAACAGTGTGGAAAAGTGCTGATTTAAGGCTACTCAACTGTGTGGAAGAGTGCTGATTCAAGGCTACTCAATAGAGTGGAAGAGTGCTGATTCAAGGCTACTCAATAGAGTGGAAGAGTGCTGATTCAAGGCTACTCAATAGTGTGGAAGGGTGCTGATTCAAGGCTACTCAACAGTGTGGAAAAGTGCTGATTCAAGGCGACTCAATAGAGTGGAAGAGTGCTGATTCAAGGCTACTCAACAGTGTGGAAGAGTGCTGATTCAAGGCTACTGAACAGTGTGGAAGAGTGCTGATTCAAGGCTACTCAACAGTGTGGAAGAGTGCTGATTTAAGGCTACTCAACAGTGTGGAAGAGTGCTGATTTAAGGCTACTCAACAGTGTGGAAGAGTGCTGATTTAAGGCTACTCAACAGTGTGGAAAAGTGCTGATTCAAGGCTACTCAACAGTGTGGAGGAGTGCTGATTTAAGGCTACTCAAAAGTGTGGAAGAGTGCTGATTTAAGGCTACTCAACAGTGTGGAAAAGTGCTGATTCAAGGCTACTCAACAGTGTGGAGGAGTGCTGATTTAAGGCTACTCAACAGTGTGGAAGAGTGCTGATTTAAGGCTACTCAACAGTGTGGAAAAGTGCTGATTCAAGGCTACTCAACAGTGTGGAAGAGTGCTGATTTAAGGCTACTCAACAGTGTGGAAGAGTGCTGATTTAAGGCTACTCAACAGTGTGGAAAAGTGCTGATTCAAGGCTACTCAACAGTGTGGAAGAGTGCTGATTCAAGGCTACTCAACAGTGTGGAAGAGTGCTGATTTAAGGCTACTCAACAGTGTGGAAGAGTGCTGATTTAAGGCTACTCAACAGTGTGGAAGAGTACTGATTTAAGGCTACTCAACAGTGTGGAAGAGTGCTGATTTAAGGCTACTCAACAGTGTGTAAAAGTGCTGATTCAAGGCTACTCAATAGAATGAAAGAGTGCTGATTCAAGGCTACTCAATAGAGTGGAAGAGTGCTGATTCAAGGCTACTCAATAGAGTGGAAGAGTGCTGATTCAAGGCTACTCAACAGTGTGGAAGAGTGCTGATTCAAGGCTACTCAATAGAG
This sequence comes from Ilyophis sp. 1 JC-2022, assembly GCA_022702515.1. NCBI lineage: Eukaryota > Metazoa > Chordata > Actinopteri > Anguilliformes > Synaphobranchidae > Ilyophis > Ilyophis sp. 1 JC-2022. Next base: position 2,570,254 of record CM040405.1, read on the forward strand.
TGGAAGAGTGCTGATTCAAGGCTACTCAACAGTGTGGAAGATTGCTAATTCAAGGCTACTCAACAGTGTGGAAGAGTGCTGATTCAAGGCTACTCAACAGTGTGGAAAAGTGCTGATTCAAGGCGACTCAATAGAGTGGAAGAGTGCTGATTCAAAACTACTCAACAGTGTGGAAGAGTGCTGATTCAAGGCTACTCAATAGAGTGGAAGAGTGCTGATTCAAGGCTACTCAATAGAGTGAAAGAGTGCTGATTTAAGGCTACTCAACAGTGTGGAAGAGTGCTGATTCAAGGCTACTGAACAGTGTGGAAGAGTGCTGATTTAAGGCTACTCAACAGTGTGGAAAAGTGCTGATTTAAGGCTACTCAACAGTGTGGAAAAGTGCTGATTCAAGGCTACTCAATAGAATGGAAGAGTGCTGATTCAAGGCTACTCAATAGAGTGGAAGAGTGCTGATTCAAGGCTACTCAATAGAGTGGAAGAGTGCTGATTCAAGGCTACTCAACAGTGTGGAAGAGTGCTGATTCAAGGCTACTCAACAGTGTGGAAGATTGCTAATTCAAGGCTACTCAACAGTGTGGAAGAGTGCTGATTCAAGGCTACTCAACAGTGTGGAAAAGTGCTGATTCAAGGCGACTCAATAGAGTGGAAGAGTGCTGATTCAAAACTACTCAACAGTGTGGAAGAGTGCTGATTCAAGGCTACTCAATAGAGTGGAAGAGTGCTGATTCAAGGCTACTCAATAGAGTGGAAGAGTGCTGATTCAAGGCTACTCAACAGTGTGGAAGAGTGCTGATTCAAGGCTACTCAACAGTGTGGAAAAGTGCTGATTCAAGGCGACTCAATAGAGTGGAAGAGTGCTGATTCAAGGCTACTCAACAGTGTGGAAGAGCGCTGATTTAAGGCTACTCAACAGTGTGGAAGAGCGCTGATTCAAAGCTACTCAACAGTGTGGAAGAGTGCTGATTCAAGGCTACTCAACAGTGTGGAAGAGTGCTGATTCAAGGCTACTCAATAGAGTGGAAGAGTGCTGATTCAAGGCTACTCAATAGAGTGGAAGAGTGCTGGTTCAAGGCTACTCAATAGAGTGGAAGAGTGCTGATTCAAGGCTACTCAATAGTGTGGAAGAGTGCTGATTCAAGGCTACTCAACAGTGTGGAAAAGTGCTGATTCAAGGCGACTCAATACAGTGGAAGAGTGCTGATTCAAGGCTACTGAACAGTCTGAAAGAGTGCTGATTTAAGGCTACTCAACAGTGTGGAAGAGTGCTGATTCAAGGCTACTGAACAGTGTGGAAGAGTGCTGATTTAAGGCTACTCAACAGTGTGGAAAAGTGCTAATTCAAGGCTACTCAACAGTGTGGAAGAGTGCTGATTCAAGGCTACTCAACAGTGTGGAAGAGTGCTGATTTAAGGCTACTCAACAGTGAGGAAGAGTGCTGATTTAAGGCTACTCAACAGTGTGGAAGAGTGCTGATTTAAGGCTACTCAACAGCGTGGAAAAGTGCTGATTCAAGGCTACTCAACAGTGTGGAGGAGTGCTGATTTAAGGCTACTCAACAGTGTGAAAGAGTGCTGATTTAAGGCTACTCAACAGTGTGGAAAAGTGCTGATTCAAGGCTACTCAACAGTGTGGAAGAGTGCTGATTTAAGGCTACTCAACAGTGTGGAAGAGTGCTGATTTAAGGCTACTCAACAGTGTGGAAGAGCGCTGATTTAAGGCTACTCAACAGTGTGGAAAAGTGCTGATTCAAGGCTACTCAACAGTGTGGAAGAGTGCTGATTCAAGGCTACTCAACAGTGTGGAAGAGTGCTGATTTAAGGCTACTCAACAGTGTGGAAGAGTGCTGATTTAAGGCTACTCAACAGTGGGGAAGAGTGCTGATTTAAGGCTACTCAACAGTGTGGAAAAGTGCTGATTCAAGGCTACTCAACAGTGTGGAGGAGTGCTGATTTAAGGCTACTCAACAGTGTGGAAGAGTGCTGATTCAAGGCTACTCAATAGAGTGGAAGAGTGCTGATTCAAGGCTACTCAACAGTGTGGAAGAGTGCTGATTCAAGGCTACTGAACAGTGTGGAAGAGTGCTGATTTAAGGCTACTCAACAGTGTCGAAGAGTGCTGATTCAAGGCTACTGAACAGTGTGGAAGAGTGCTGATTTAAGGCTACTCAACAGTGTGGAAGAGTGCTGATTTAAGGCTACTCAACAGTGTGGAAAAGTGCTGATTCAAGGCTACTCAATAGTGTGGAAGAGTGCTGATTCAAGGCTACTCAACAGTGTGGAAGAGTGCTGATTTAAGGCTACTCAACAGTGTGGAAGAGTGCTGATTTAAGGCTACTCAACAGTGTGGAAAAGTGCTGATTTAAGGCTACTCAACAGTGTGGAAAAGTGCTGATTCAAGGCTACTCAACAGTGTGGAGGAGTGCTGATTTAAGGCTACTCAACAGTGTGGAAGAGTGCTGATTCAAGGCTACTCAATAGAGTGGAAGAGTGCTGATTCAAGGCTACTCAACAGTGTGGAAGAGTGCTGATTCAAGGCTACTCAATAGAGTGGAAGAGTGCTGATTCAAGGCTACTCAACAGTGTGGAAGAGTGCTAATTCAAGGCTACTCAACAGTGTGGAAGAGTGCTGATTCAAGGCTACTCAACAGTGTGGAAAAGTGCTGATTCAAGGCGACTCAATAGAGTGGAAGAGTGCTGATTCAAAACTATTCAACAGTGTGGAAGAGTGCTGATTCAAGGCTACTCAATAGAGTGGAAGAGTGCTGATTCAAGGCTACTCAATAGAGTGGAAGAGTGCTGATTCAAGGCTACTCAACAGTGTGGAAGAGTGCTGATTCAAGGCTACTCAACAGTGTGGAAAAGTGCTGATTTAAGGCTACTCAACAGTGTGGAAAAGTGCTGATTTAAGGCTACTCAACAGTGTGGAAAAGTGCTGATTCAAGGCTACTCAATAGAATGGAAGAGTGCTGATTCAAGGCTACTCAATAGAGTGGAAGAGTGCTGGTTCAAGGCTACTCAATAGTGTGGAAGAGTGCTGATTCAAGGCTACTCAATAGTGTGGAAGAGTGCTGATTCAAGGCTACTCAATAGTGTGGAAGAGTGCTGATTCAAGGCTACTCAATAGTGTGGAAGAGTGCTGATTCAAGGCTACTCAATAGTGTGGAAGAGTGCTGATTCAAGGCTACTGAACAGTGTGGAAGAGTGCTGATTTAAGGCTACTCAACAGTGTCGAAGAGTGCTGATTCAAGGCTACTGAACAGTGTGGAAGAGTGCTGATTTAAGGCTACTCAACAGTGTGGAAGAGTGCTGATTTAAGGCTACTCAACAGTGTGGAAAAGTGCTGATTCAAGGCTACTCAATAGTGTGGAAGAGTGCTGATTCAAGGCTACTCAACAGTGTGGAAGAGTGCTGATTTAAGGCTACTCAACAGTGTGGAAGAGTGCTGATTTAAGGCTACTCAACAGTGTGGAAAAGTGCTGATTTAAGGCTACTCAACAGTGTGGAAAAGTGCTGATTCAAGGCTACTCAACAGTGTGGAGGAGTGCTGATTTAAGGCTACTCAACAGTGTGGAAGAGTGCTGATTCAAGGCTACTCAATAGAGTGGAAGAGTGCTGATTCAAGGCTACTCAACAGTGTGGAAGAGTGCTGATTCAAGGCTACTCAATAGAGTGGAAGAGTGCTGATTCAAGGCTACTCAACAGTGTGGAAGAGTGCTAATTCAAGGCTACTCAACAGTGTGGAAGAGTGCTGATTCAAGGCTACTCAACAGTGTGGAAAAGTGCTGATTCAAGGCGACTCAATAGAGTGGAAGAGTGCTGATTCAAAACTATTCAACAGTGTGGAAGAGTGCTGATTCAAGGCTACTCAATAGAGTGGAAGAGTGCTGATTCAAGGCTACTCAATAGAGTGGAAGAGTGCTGATTCAAGGCTACTCAACAGTGTGGAAGAGTGCTGATTCAAGGCTACTCAACAGTGTGGAAAAGTGCTGATTTAAGGCTACTCAACAGTGTGGAAAAGTGCTGATTTAAGGCTACTCAACAGTGTGGAAAAGTGCTGATTCAAGGCTACTCAATAGAATGGAAGAGTGCTGATTCAAGGCTACTCAATAGAGTGGAAGAGTGCTGGTTCAAGGCTACTCAATAGAGTGGAAGAGTGCTGATTCAAGGCTACTCAATAGTGTGGAAGAGTGCTGATTCAAGGCTACTCAATAGAGTGGAAGAGTGCTGATTCAAGGCTACTCAATAGAGTGAAAGAGTGCTGATTTAAGGCTACTCAACAGTGTGGAAGAGTGCTGATTCAAGGCTACTGAACAGTGTGGAAGAGTGCTGATTTAAGGCTACTCAACAGTGTGGAAAAGTGCTGATTTAAGGCTACTCAACAGTGTGGAAAAGTGCTGATTCAAGGCTACTCAATAGAATGGAAGAGTGCTGATTCAAGGCTACTCAATAGAGTGGAAGAGTGCTGATTCAAGGCTACTCAATAGAGTGGAAGAGTGCTGATTCAAGGCTACTCAACAGTGTGGAAGAGTGCTGATTCAAGGCTACTCAACAGTGTGGAAGATTGCTAATTCAAGGCTACTCAACAGTGTGGAAGAGTGCTGATTCAAGGCTACTCAACAGTGTGGAAAAGTGCTGATTCAAGGCGACTCAATAGAGTGGAAGAGTGCTGATTCAAAACTACTCAACAGTGTGGAAGAGTGCTGATTCAAGGCTACTCAATAGAGTGGAAGAGTGCTGATTCAAGGCTACTCAATAGAGTGGAAGAGTGCTGATTCAAGGCTACTCAACAGTGTGGAAGAGTGCTGATTCAAGGCTACTCAACAGTGTGGAAAAGTGCTGATTCAAGGCGACTCAATAGAGTGGAAGAGTGCTGATTCAAGGCTACTCAACAGTGTGGAAGAGCGCTGATTTAAGGCTACGCAACAGTGTGGAAGAGCGCTGATTCAAAGCTACTCAACAGTGTGGAAGAGTGCTGATTCAAGGCTACTCAACAGTGTGGAAGAGTGCTGATTCAAGGCTACTCAATAGAGTGGAAGAGTGCTGATTCAAGGCTACTCAATAGAGTGGAAGAGTGCTGGTTCAAGGCTACTCAATAGAGTGGAAGAGTGCTGATTCAAGGCTACTCAATAGTGTGGAAGAGTGCTGATTCAAGGCTACTCAACAGTGTGGAAAAGTGCTGATTCAAGGCGACTCAATAGAGTGGAAGAGTGCTGATTCAAGGCTACTCAACAGTGTGGAAAAGTGCTGATTCAAGGCTACTGAACAGTGTGAAAGAGTGCTGATTTAAGGCTACTCAACAGTGTGGAAGAGTGCTGATTCAAGGCTACTGAACAGTGTGGAAGAGTGCTGATTTAAGGCTACTCAACAGTGTGGAAAAGTGCTAATTCAAGGCTACTCAACAGTGTGGAAGAGTGCTGATTCAAGGCTACTCAACAGTGTGGAAGAGTGCTGATTTAAGGCTACTCAACAGTGAGGAAGAGTGCTGATTTAAGGCTACTCAACAGTGTGGAAGAGTGCTGATTTAAGGCTACTCAACAGCGTGGAAAAGTGCTGATTCAAGGCTACTCAACAGTGTGGAGGAGTGCTGATTTAAGGCTACTCAACAGTGTGAAAGAGTGCTGATTTAAGGCTACTCAACAGTGTGGAAAAGTGCTGATTCAAGGCTACTCAACAGTGTGGAAGAGTGCTGATTTAAGGCTACTCAACAGTGTGGAAGAGTGCTGATTTAAGGCTACTCAACAGTGTGGAAGAGCGCTGATTTAAGGCTACTCAACAGTGTGGAAAAGTGCTGATTCAAGGCTACTCAACAGTGTGGAAGAGTGCTGATTCAAGGCTACTCAACAGTGTGGAAGAGTGCTGATTTAAGGCTACTCAACAGTGTGGAAGAGTGCTGATTTAAGGCTACTCAACAGTGGGGAAGAGTGCTGATTTAAGGCTACTCAACAGTGTGGAAAAGTGCTGATTCAAGGCTACTCAACAGTGTGGAGGAGTGCTGATTTAAGGCTACTCAACAGTGTGGAAGAGTGCTGATTCAAGGCTACTCAATAGAGTGGAAGAGTGCTGATTCAAGGCTACTCAACAGTGTGGAAGAGTGCTGATTCAAGGCTACTGAACAGTGTGGAAGAGTGCTGATTTAAGGCTACTCAACAGTGTCGAAGAGTGCTGATTCAAGGCTACTGAACAGTGTGGAAGAGTGCTGATTTAAGGCTACTCAACAGTGTGGAAGAGTGCTGATTTAAGGCTACTCAACAGTGTGGAAAAGTGCTGATTCAAGGCTACTCAATAGTGTGGAAGAGTGCTGATTCAAGGCTACTCAACAGTGTGGAAGAGTGCTGATTTAAGGCTACTCAACAGTGTGGAAGAGTGCTGATTTAAGGCTACTCAACAGTGTGGAAAAGTGCTGATTTAAGGCTACTCAACAGTGTGGAAAAGTGCTGATTCAAGGCTACTCAACAGTGTGGAGGAGTGCTGATTTAAGGCTACTCAACAGTGTGGAAGAGTGCTGATTCAAGGCTACTCAATAGAGTGGAAGAGTGCTGATTCAAGGCTACTCAACAGTGTGGAAGAGTGCTGATTCAAGGCTACTCAATAGAGTGGAAGAGTGCTGATTCAAGGCTACTCAACAGTGTGGAAGAGTGCTAATTCAAGGCTACTCAACAGTGTGGAAGAGTGCTGATTCAAGGCTACTCAACAGTGTGGAAAAGTGCTGATTCAAGGCGACTCAATAGAGTGGAAGAGTGCTGATTCAAAACTATTCAACAGTGTGGAAGAGTGCTGATTCAAGGCTACTCAATAGAGTGGAAGAGTGCTGATTCAAGGCTACTCAATAGAGTGGAAGAGTGCTGATTCAAGGCTACTCAACAGTGTGGAAGAGTGCTGATTCAAGGCTACTCAACAGTGTGGAAAAGTGCTGATTCAAGGCGACTCAATAGAGTGGAAGAGTGCTGATTCAAGGCTACTCAACAGTGTGGAAGAGCGCTGATTTAAGGCTACTCAACAGTGTGGAAAAGTGCTGATTTAAGGCTACTCAACAGTGTGGAAAAGTGCTGATTCAAGACTACTCAACAGTGTGGAAGAGTGCTGATTCAAGGCTACTCAACAGTGTGGAAGAGTGCTGATTTAAGGCTACTCAACAGTGGGGAAGAGTGCTGATTTAAGGCTACTCAACAGTGTGGAAGAGTGCTGATTTAAGGCTACTCAGCAGTGTGGAAGAGTGCTGATTTAAGGCTACTCAACAGTGTGGAAAAGTGCTGATTCAAGGCTACTCAACAGTGTGGAGGAGTGCTGATTTAAGGCTACTCAACAGTGTGGAAGAGTGCTGATTCAAGGCTACTCAATAGAGTGGAAGAGTGCTGATTCAAGGCTACTCAATAGAGTGGAAGAGTGCTGATTTAAGGCTACTCAACAGTGTGGAAGAGTGCTGATTCAAGGCTACTCAATAGAGTGGAAAAGTGCTGATTCAAGACTACTCAACAGTGTGGAAGAGTGCTGATTCAAGGCTACTCAACAGTGTGGAAGAGTGCTGATTTAAGGCTACTCAACAGTGGGGAAGAGTGCTGATTTAAGGCTACTCAACAGTGTGGAAGAGTGCTGATTTAAGGCTACTCAGCAGTGTGGAAGAGTGCTGATTTAAGGCTACTCAACAGTGTGGAAAAGTGCTGATTCAAGGCTACTCAACAGTGTGGAGGAGTGCTGATTTAAGGCTACTCAACAGTGTGGAAGAGTGCTGATTCAAGGCTACTCAATAGAGTGGAAGAGTGCTGATTCAAGGCTACTCAATAGAGTGGAAGAGTGCTGATTCAAGGCTACTCAACAGTGTGGAAGAGTGCTGATTCAAGGCGACTCAATAGAGTGGAAGAGTGCTGATTCAAAACTATTCAACAGTGTGGAAGAGTGCTGATTCAAGGCTACTCAATAGAGTGGAAGAGTGCTGATTCAAGGCTACTCAACAGTGTGGAAGAGTGCTGATTCAAGGCTACTCAACAGTGTGGAAAAGTGCTGATTCAAGGCGACTCAATAGAGTGGAAGAGTGCTGATTCAAGGCTACTCAACAGTGTGGAAGAGCGCTGATTTAAGGCTACTCAACAGTGTGGAAAAGTGCTGATTTAAGGCTACTCAACAGTGTGGAAAAGTGCTGATTCAAGACTACTCAACAGTGTGGAAGAGTGCTGATTCAAGGCTACTCAACAGTGTGGAAGAGTGCTGATTTAAGGCTACTCAACAGTGGGGAAGAGTGCTGATTTAAGGCTACTCAACAGTGTGGAAGAGTGCTGATTTAAGGCTACTCAGCAGTGTGGAAGAGTGCTGATTTAAGGCTACTCAACAGTGTGGAAAAGTGCTGATTCAAGGCTACTCAACAGTGTGGAGGAGTGCTGATTTAAGGCTACTCAACAGTGTGGAAGAGTGCTGATTCAAGGCTACTCAATAGAGTGGAAGAGTGCTGATTCAAGGCTACTCAATAGAGTGGAAGAGTGCTGATTCAAGGCTACTCAACAGTGTGGAAGAGTGCTGATTCAAGGCTACTTAATAGAGTGGAAGAGTGCTGATTCAAGGCTACTCAACAGTGTGGAAGAGTGCTGATTCAAGGCTACTCAACAGTGTGGAAAAGTGCTGATTCAAGGCGACTCAATAGAGTGGAAGAGTGCTGATTCAAGGCTACTCAACAGTGTGGAAGAGTGCTGATTTAAGGCTACTCAACAGTGTGGAAGAGTGCTGATTCAAGGCTACTCAACAGTGTGGAAGAGTGCTGATTCAAGGCTACTCAACAGTGTGGAAGAGTGCTGATTCAAGGCTACTCAACAGTGTGGAAGAGTGCTGATTCAAGGCTACTCAACAGTGTGGAAGAGTGCTGATTTAAGGCTACTCAACAGTGTGGAAGAGTGCTGATTCAAGGCTACTCAACAGTGTGGAAGAGTGCTGATTTAAGGCTACTCAACAGTGTGGAAGAGTGCTGATTCAAGGCTACTCAACAGTGTGGAAGAGTGCTGATTCAAGGCTACTCAACAGTGTGGAAGAGTGCTGATTTAAGGCTACTCAACAGTGTGGAAGAGTGCTGATTTAAGGCTACTCAACAGTGTGGAAGAGTGCTGATTTAAGGCTACTCAACAGTGTGGAAAAGTGCTGATTCAAGGCTACTCAACAGTGTGGAGGAGTGCTGATTTAAGGCTACTCAGCAGTGTGGAAGAGTGCTGATTTAAGGCTACTCAACAGTGTGGAAGAGTGCTAATTCAAGGCGACTCAATAGAGTGGAAGAGTGCTGACTCAAGGCTACTCAACAGTGTGGAAGAGTGCTTTACTTTACTTTACTTTATTTTATTTGTTTAAGAGGGACAAGCACATTAATGAACAATCATAGTACATAAAATGCACATAGACCGTAAATGCACCCAACCAATTATAGCCAAAGGCTAGTTTCCAGAGGCAGTCCCCCTGCCAGGTGTAGAAGGCTGTTACTAGTGGATTAAAAGGTTAAGACATGGCAAATATAAAAGCAACATCTGGAAAAATATACATAAAATACAATAATGATACATTACATTATACTACAATACAGAGCTAATACACACGGAACATCATAAGACAGCCTCACATAATTTACAATGTCTAGCAATGTGTACAGGTCTGGTTGGAAACTAGCCATATTTTTAGCTGACTTTTGAAAGAATTAAAGGTGGGGCATTCTCTAATTGTCAGGGGTAGATAGTTCCACAGATCACCACCGCTGACAGACAAGACAGTCTGGCTAAAGGTCGTGTATCTATGGGGTTTCTCACAGTCTCCTCTAGCAGTGGCTCGGGTGGTCCTATGATCAGGGTTTTCGACTTTCCTTCTAATAAATTCAGTTAGAGGAGGGGGTGCAAGGTCATTAAGAGTTTTATAAACCAAACAGACTGCTTTGTAGCATTTAAGATTGTCAAAGCTTAAAAATTCATGTTTGGTCAGAATATTACAGTGGTGGTAGGATTGTTTTTTCTTGTCGAAGACCTTGAGGGACCTTTTATACAGTAATTCGATGGGTTTGAGGGTAGTTGCCCAAGTAAAAGACCAGCTCGACAGACAATACTCAATGTGAGAGAATATCATGGAATGGAGATATATTCGGGCTGCCTTCTCTGGTAAATTACTCCTGATGTGTCTAAAGTTTTGGAGATTGAATTTGACAGAGTTGCTAACTTTCTGGATATGACTCTCGAATGTCAGGGTGGAATCTAAAATGACACCGAGGTATTTGAATTCTGTTACTATGTCGAGCTCTACTTTGTTGAGAAATACATTGGATCGGGTCACCTCTCTGGGGCGTTTAGTGAACATCATGCAGACCGTTTTTTTGGTGTTCAACAGGAGGCAAGATTGAGTCAGCCAGTCCTGGACCTTGGTCATCGCGGATGTGAGGATGCGGGAGGCTTCTTGGATGTTTTTAGCCTGGGTCAGAATCACCGCATCATCAGCATACATTTGAGTATAGACGTTCTGACATGAGTTGGGTAGGCTATTGATGAACAGTGAGAAAAGAATTGGTCCAAGGACCGAGCCCTGGGGAACACCAGCATTGCAGTCTAGGCAGGTGGACTTGACACCGTCTACACTAACACATTGCTTCCTATTGGCTAGGTATGATTTAAACCAGAGTAGTGTATGTTCAGAGAAATTAAAATGAGTCAGCCTGGACAGAAGGACCTGATGGTTAATGGTGTCGAATGCCCTCTTGAGATCTAAAAATACGGCACCAACACACACATTTCTGTCCAGCAGACCCTTGACTTTTTCCAAGAACACGCTTATGGCTGTTTCAGTGGAATGATGGGCACGAAACCCAAACTGCATGGGGTGCAGGGGGGTGGAACCTTGGCTCAGATGGTCAACCAGTAACTTAGCAACCCATTTCTCAGCTATTTTGGAGATAATGGGGAGGATACTAATTGGGCGATAGTTAAACATGTCGGTTTTGTTCCCAGATTTAAAAATTGGGGTCACAACTGCCACCTTCCAGGCCGTTGGTACAACTGAGTGTTTGAATGATAAGTTGACCAAATGTGTGATAGGGCGAACCAGGCAGTCTTTGTTCTCTTTTAAGAAATTTGTGTCAAAACCAAATATGTCTTTTGCCTTGGAGCTCTTCATTCCCTGAATAAATTCTGCTACTTCCAGATCAGAGATTTCACTAATTTTAAACACAGGCTGTGTGTGATTAATATGGCTGTCAATACAAACAGGGGGAGTGAATAACTGGACTATCTCCTGCACTGAATCTAAGAAAAATACATTTAGGCTGGAGGCCAGTGTGGTGGGATCCTTGACTAGTGTGTTGTTAATCATAAGTTCTAATTCGTTGTTACTTTCTTTCTTTTGGCGGCCGACTAATTTATTGATGTTTTGCCAAATTAGTTTACCATTGCCTTGTGCATTTTCAATAATTTTGATAAAGAAATTAGCTTTGGCCTTCCGCAGGGTCTGGGTTACTTTGTTTCTCATAAATGTAAATCTTTGTCGGGCAGTGATTCGGCGGGGATTCTGAAGTGATTGTTTTAGCAGTACATCTCTGGCTGTCATGAGACTCCTGCATTCATCACTAAGCCAGGGTATAGAGTGCTCTCTTGTTGCCCTACGACGCCCTCTTCTGGTGAAAGCTGCAACAGTTTCCTTTACTGACCTGTTGAAGATATCATGGCCAGTATCAATGTCCTCACATTCTAGGACCTTGGCCCAGTTCAACTGGTTTAGGGCAGTAACTAAGTTTTGTTGTTGATTTTTAGGCACAAATTCATACGAGGGTGTTGGATTATCCGGTTTGGAGAAGGAGGTAGAGAAACGTAATTTAGTGAGTTTTCTTGAAAAAAATATAGCATTGTGATCTGACAGACCTGTCAGAAAATTATATGTTTTTGTTATTCTTTCAGGTTTATTTGTAAATAGTAGATCAATTCTAGTTTTAGACGTATTCGTTATTCGAGGTGGGCTGCTCTATGAGCTGGGAGAGGTTGAAGTGGTCTGTGGTTTGTTTTAGGTTCCTCCTGTCCTTGTTTACATCCCAGTTTACATTCAGGTCCCCAATCACAATGACTTCATCACTAATGACAGTAAAGTGTTTCAAAAGGGCCCTGAACTGGTCATAAAAAGCCATCTTAACTGACGGCTGATTTAAGGCTACTCAACAGTGTGGAAGAGTGCTGATTCAAGGCTACTCAACAGTGTGGAAGAGTGCTGATTCAAGGCTACTCAACAGTGTGGAAGAGTGCTGATTCAAGGCTACTCAACAGTGTGGAAGAGTGCTGATTTAAGGCTACTCAACAGTGTGGAAGAGTGCTGATTCAAGGCTACTCAACAGTGTGGAAGAGTGCTGATTTAAGGCTACTCAACAGTGTGGAAGAGTGCTGATTTAAGGCTACTCAACAGTGTGGAAAAGTGCAGATTCAAGGCTATTCAACAGTGTGGAGGAGTGCTGATTTAAGGCTACTCAGCAGTATGGAAGAGTGCTGATTTAAGGCTACTCAACAGTGTGGAAGAGTGCTGATTCAAGGCTACTCAATAGTGTGGAAGAGTGCTGATTTAAGGCTACTCAACAGTATGGAAGAGTGCTGATTTAAGGCTACTCAACAGTGTGGAAGAGTGCTGATTCAAGGCTACTCAATAGTGTGGAAGAGTGCTGATTTAAGGCTACTCAACAGTGTGGAAGAGTGCTGATTCAAGGCTACTCAACAGTGTGGAAACGTGCTGATTCAAGGCGACTCAATAGAGTGGAAGAGCGCTGATTCAAGGCTACTCAACAGTGTGGAAGAGCGCTGATTCAAGGCTACTCAACAGTGTGGAAGAGTGCTGATTCAAGGCTACTCAACAGTGTGGAAGAGTGCTGATTTAAGGCTACTCAACAGTGTGGAAGAGTGCTGATTTAAGGCTACTCAACAGTGTGGAAGAGTGCTGATTCAAGGCTACTCAACAGTGTGGAAGAGTGCTGATTCAAGGCTACTCAACAGTGTGGAAGAGTGCTGATTCAAGGCTACTCAACAGTGTGGAAGAGTGCTGATTCAAGGCTACTCAACAGTGTGGAAGAGTGCTGATTCAAGGCTACTCAACAGTCTGGAAGAGTGCTGATTCAAGGCTACTCAACAGTGTGGAAAAGTGCTGATTCAAGGCGACTCAATAGAGTGGAAGAGCGCTGATTCAAGGCTACTCAACAGTGTGGAAGAGTGCTGATTCAAGGCTATTCAACAGTGTGGAAGAGCGCTGATTCAAGGCTATTCAACAGTGTGGAAGAGCGCTGATTCAAGGCTACTCAACAGTGTGGAAGAGTGCTGATTTAAGGCTACTCAACAATTTGGACGCAACCCTGGCTTCAAAGGTATACAGCAAAGCCAATGGCAATTGAGGGAGGCCCAGTCCTTATATGGGCCTGAAAGAATAAGTATCTATGGCCTTTGATTGCCCTCCTTTCTCAATCCATCACCGTGGCAACAGTGTTCTTCATTGTTCTTTTCTACTTAGCAGCTGGTTTGATTAGATCCCTCATTACAGTCTATTCCCATCCATTCCACCCTTAGTGTAAACCGGGCCGGCCAGTGAAGGATGGCCCCCCCTCTCTAGCCAGGTTCTCTCATTACAGTCTATTACCATCCATTCCACCCTTAGTGTAAACCGGGCCGGCCAGTGAAGGATGGGCCCCCTTTCTCTAGCCAGGTTCCTTCCCAAATTTTTTCCCCTTGGGGAGTTTTTTCTCGCCACAGAGTTTTTTACCTCGTTTTGCTGGTTGGGGGTTCAGGCCCCTGGTTTTTTTGCTCAATTTCCTTTTTGTTTCTCTTTGCAGCGTCTTTGTGACAGTTCTCTGTAAAAAGTGCTATACAAATAAAATTGAATTGAATTGAATTGCCACCAGAGGCAGCGCATTCAGCCACTATATGTATGCGTGTGTGTATGTATGTGCGTGTGTAGGAGTAGGTGTGTGCGTGTGTGTGTGTGTGTGTGTGTGCGGGGAGAGAGGGGGATGTCAGTCTTCACTGAAAGGGGAGGGGCTACAATTCAAAGTGTCAACATAAATGTCGACAAGCTGGTCAACTGGTTACTGCCAATCCTATTCACAACCCTATCCTGTTCCACGAGGCAAACTCATCAAATAATCCCTTTTCCAATGTGACTAAAAAATACTAAAAGATTTCTGCTGAATTATAGCTGGTTTTTATTTTTGTATATATTTATTCATTATTAAATATATTATAAAATAAATATATATGTAACATTCAGACCAACTAGCCTACAATTCAAAAGGATCTTTACGTTGAAATGTGTATTCTGGAACCATATCAAGACTGACTAACACATTTATTCAAAGCACCATTAACATCCACATTGATATTTCCCCCCCCCCCCCAGCTCTGAATTAACCTCTTGGACAGCAGCATACTCACACTGACAGGTATACAGGTGAGTAACCCCTTGGACAGCAGCATACTCACACTGAGAGGTATACAGGTGAGTATCGCCTTGGACAGCAGCATACTCACACTGAGAGGTATACAGGTGAGTAACCCCTTGGACAGCAGCATACTCACACTGCGAGGTATACAGGTGAGTAACCCCTTGGACAGCAGCATACTCACACTGAGAGGTATACAGGTGAGTAACCCCTTGGACAGCAGCATACTCACACTGAGAGGTATACAGGTGAGTAACCCCTTGGACAGCAGCATACTCACACTGAGAGGTATACAGGTGAGTATCGCCTTGGACAGCAGCATACTCACACTGAGAGGTATACAGGTGAGTAACCCCTTGGACAGCAGCATACTCACACTGCGAGGTATACAGGTGAGTAACCCCTTGGACAGCAGCATACTCACACTGAGAGGTATACAGGTGAGTAACCCCTTGGACAGCAGCATACTCACACTGAGAGGTATACAGGTGAGTAACCCCTTGGGCAGCAGCATATTCACACTGAGAGGTATACAGGTGAGTAACCCCTTGGACAGCAGCATACTCACACTGAGAGGTATACAGGGTGAGTAACCCCTTGGACAGCAGCATACTCACACTGAGAGGTATACAGGTGAGTAACCCCTTGGACAGCAGCATACTCACACTGAGAGGTATACAGGTGAGTAACCCCTTGGACAGCAGCATACTCACACTGAGAGGTATACAGGTGAGTATCGCCTTGGACAGCAGCATACTCACACTGAGAGGTATACAGGTGAGTAACCCCTTGGACAGCAGCATACTCACACTGAGAGGTATACAGGTGAGTAACCCCTTGGACAGCAGCATACTCACACTGAGAGGTATACAGGTGAGTAACGCCTTGGACAGCAGCATACTCACACTGAGAGGCATACAGGTGAGTAACCCCTTGGACAGCAGCATACTCACACTGAGAGGTATACAGGTGAGTAACCCCTTGGACAGCAGCATACTCACACTGAGAGGTATACAGGTGAGTAACCCCTTGGACAGCAGCATACTCACACTGAGAGGTATACAGGTGAGTAACCCCTTGGACAGCAGCATACTCACACTGAGAGGTATACAGGTGAGTAACCCCTTGGACAGCAGCATACTCACACTGAGAGGTATACAGGTGAGTAACCCCTTGGACAGCAGCATACTCACACTGAGAGGCATACAGGTGAGTAACCCCTTGGACAGCAGCATACTCACACTGAGAGGCATACAGGTGAGTAACCCCTTGGACAGCAGCATACTCACACTGAGAGGTATACAGGTGAGTAACGCCTTGGACAGCAGCATACTCACACTGAGAGGTATACAGGTGAGTAACGCCTTGGACAGCAGCATACTCACACTGAGAGGTATACAGGTGAGTAACCCCTTGGACAGCAGCATACTCACACTGAGAGGTATACAGGTGAGTAACCCCTTGGACAGCAGCATATTCACACTGAGAGGTATACAGGTGAGTAACGCCTTGGACAGCAGCATACTCACACTGAGAGGTATACAGGTGAGTAACCCCTTGGACAGCAGCATACTCACACTGAGAGGTATACAGGTGAGTAACCCCTTGGACAGCAGCATATTCACACTGAGAGGTATACAGGTGAGTAACCCCTTGGACAGCAGCATATTCACACTGAGAGGTATACAGGTGAGTAACCCCTTGGACAGCAGCATACTCACACTGAGAGGTATACAGGTGAGTAACCCCTTGGACAGCAGCATATTCACACTGAGAGGTATACAGGTGAGTAACCCCTTGGACAGCAGCATATTCACACTGAGAGGCATACAGGTGAGTAACCCCTTGGACAGCAGCATACTCACACTGAGAGGTATACAGGTGAGTAACGCCTTGGACAGCAGCATATTCACACTGAGAGGTATACAGGTGAGTAACCCCTTGGACAGCAGCATATTCACACTGAGAGGTATACAGGGTGAGTAACCCCTTGGACAGCAGCATACTCACACTGAGAGGTATACAGGTGAGTAACCCCTTGGACAGCAGCATACTCACACTGAGAGGTATACAGGTGAGTAACCCCTTGGACAGCAGCATATTCACACTGAGAGGTATACAGGTGAGTAACCCCTTGGACAGCAGCATATTCACACTGTGAGGTATACAGGTGAGTAACCCCTTGGACAGCAGCATACTCACACTGAGAGGTATACAGGTGAGTAACCCCTTGGGCAGCAGCATACTCACACTGAGAGGTATACAGGTGAGTAACCCCTTGGACAGCAGCATACTCACACTGAGAGGTATACAGGTGAGTAACCCCTTGGACAGCAGCATACTCACACTGAGAGGTATACAGGTGAGTAACCCCTTGGACAGCAGCATACTCACACTGAGAGGTATACAGGTGAGTAACCCCTTGGACAGCAGCATACTCACACTGAGAGGTATACAGGTGAGTAACCCCTTGGACAGCAGCATACTCACACTGAGAGGTATACAGGTGAGTATCCCCTTGGACAGCAGCATACTCACACTGAGAGGTATACAGGTGAGTAACCCCTTGGACAGCAGCATACTCACACTGAGAGGTATACAGGTGAGTAACCCCTTGGACAGCAGCATACTCACACTGAGAGGTATACAGGTGAGTAACCCCTTGGACAGCAGCATACTCACACTGAGAGGTATACAGGTGAGTAACCCCTTGGACAGCAGCATACTCACACTGAGAGGTATACAGGTGAGTAACCCCTTGGACAGCAGCATACTCACACTGAGAGGTATACAGGTGAGTAACCCCTTGGACAGCAGCATACTCACACTGAGAGGTATACAGGTGAGTAACCCCTTGGACAGCAGCATACTCACACTGAGAGGTATACAGGTGAGTAACCCCTTGGACAGCAGCATACTCACACTGAGAGGTATACAGGTGAGTAACCCCTTGGACAGCAGCATACTCACACTGAGAGGTATACAGGTGAGTAACCCCTTGGACAGCAGCATACTCACACTGAGAGGTATACAGGTGAGTAACCCCTTGGACAGCAGCATACTCACACTGAGAGGTATACAGGTGAGTAACCCCTTGGACAGCAGCATACTCACACTGAGAGGTATACAGGTGAGTAACCCCTTGGACAGCAGCATACTCACACTGAGAGGTATACAGGTGAGTAACCCCTTGGACAGCAGCATACTCACACTGAGAGGTATACAGGTGAGTAACCCCTTGGACAGCAGCATACTCACACTGAGAGGTATACAGGTGAGTAACCCCTTGGACAGCAGCATACTCACACTGAGAGGTATACAGGTGAGTAACCCCTTGGACAGCAGCATACTCACACTGAGAGGTATACAGGTGAGTAACCCCTTGGACAGCAGCATACTCACACTGAGAGGTATACAGGTGAGTAACCCCTTGGACAGCAGCATACTCACACTGAGAGGTATACAGGTGAGTAACCCCTTGGACAGCAGCATACTCACACTGAGAGGTATACAGGTGAGTAACCCCTTGGACAGCAGCATACTCACACTGAGAGGTATACAGGTGAGTAACCCCTTGGACAGCAGCATACTCACACTGAGAGGTATACAGGTGAGTAACCCCTTGGACAGCAGCATACTCACACTGAGAGGTATACAGGTGAGTAACCCCTTGGACAGCAGCATACTCACACTGAGAGGTATACAGGTGAGTAACCCCTTGGACAGCAGCATACTCACACTGAGAGGTATACAGGTGAGTAACCCCTTGGACAGCAGCATACTCACACTGAGAGGTATACAGGTGAGTAACCCCTTGGACAGCAGCATACTCACACTGAGAGGTATACAGGTGAGTAACCCCTTGGACAGCAGCATACTCACACTGAGAGGTATACAGGTGAGTAACCCCTTGGACAGCAGCATACTCACACTGAGAGGTATACAGGTGAGTAACCCCTTGGACAGCAGCATACTCACACTGAGAGGTATACAGGTGAGTAACCCCTTGGACAGCAGCATACTCACACTGAGAGGTATACAGGTGAGTAACCCCTTGGACAGCAGCATACTCACACTGAGAGGTATACAGGTGAGTAACCCCTTGGACAGCAGCATACTCACACTGAGAGGTATACAGGTGAGTAACCCCTTGGACAGCAGCATACTCACACTGAGAGGTATACAGGTGAGTAACCCCTTGGACAGCAGCATACTCACACTGAGAGGTATACAGGTGAGTAACCCCTTGGACAGCAGCATACTCACACTGAGAGGTATACAGGTGAGTAACCCCTTGGACAGCAGCATACTCACACTGAGAGGTATACAGGTGAGTAACCCCTTGGACAGCAGCATACTCACACTGAGAGGTATACAGGTGAGTAACCCCTTGGACAGCAGCATACTCACACTGAGAGGTATACAGGTGAGTAACCCCTTGGACAGCAGCATACTCACACTGAGAGGTATACAGGTGAGTAACCCCTTGGACAGCAGCATACTCACACTGAGAGGTATACAGGTGAGTAACCCCTTGGACAGCAGCATACTCACACTGAGAGGTATACAGGTGAGTAACCCCTTGGACAGCAGCATACTCACACTGAGAGGTATACAGGTGAGTAACCCCTTGGACAGCAGCATACTCACACTGAGAGGTATACAGGTGAGTAACCCCTTGGACAGCAGCATACTCACACTGAGAGGTATACAGGTGAGTAACCCCTTGGACAGCAGCATACTCACACTGAGAGGTATACAGGTGAGTAACCCCTTGGACAGCAGCATACTCACACTGAGAGGTATACAGGTGAGTAACCCCTTGGACAGCAGCATACTCACACTGAGAGGTATACAGGTGAGTAACCCCTTGGACAGCAGCATACTCACACTGAGAGGTATACAGGTGAGTAACCCCTTGGACAGCAGCATACTCACACTGAGAGGTATACAGGTGAGTAACCCCTTGGACAGCAGCATACTCACACTGAGAGGTATACAGGTGAGTAACCCCTTGGACAGCAGCATACTCACACTGAGAGGTATACAGGTGAGTAACCCCTTGGACAGCAGCATACTCACACTGAGAGGCATACAGGTGAGTAACCCCTTGGACAGCAGCATACTCACACTGAGAGGCATACAGGTGAGTAACCCCTTGGACAGCAGCATACTCACACTGAGAGGCATACAGGTGAGTAACCCCTTGGACAGCAGCATATTCACACTGAGAGGTATACAGGTGAGTAACCCCTTGGACAGCAGCATACTCACACTGAGAGGTATACAGGTGAGTAACCCCTTGGACAGCAGCATACTCACACTGAGAGGTATACAGGTGAGTAACCCCTTGGACAGCAGCATACTCACACTGAGAGGTATACAGGTGAGTAACCCCTTGGACAGCAGCATACTCACACTGAGAGGTATACAGGTGAGTAACCCCTTGGACAGCAGCATACTCACACTGAGAGGTATACAGGTGAGTAACCCCTTGGACAGCAGCATACTCACACTGAGAGGTATACAGGTGAGTAACCTCTTGGACAGCAGCATACTCACACTGAGAGGTATACAGGTGAGTAACCCCTTGGACAGCAGCATACTCACACTGAGAGGTATACAGGTGAGTAACCCCTTGGACAGCAGCATACTCACACTGAGAGGTATACAGGTGAGTAACCCCTTGGACAGCAGCATACTCACACTGAGAGGCATACAGGTGAGTAACCCCTTGGACAGCAGCATACTCACACTGAGAGGCATACAGGTGAGTAACCCCTTGGACAGCAGCATATTCACACTGAGAGGTATACAGGTGAGTAACCCCTTGGACAGCAGCATACTCACACTGAGAGGTATACAGGTGAGTAACCCCTTGGACAGCAGCATACTCACACTGAGAGGTATACAGGTGAGTAACCCCTTGGACAGCAGCATACTCACACTGAGAGGTATACAGGTGAGTAACCCCTTGGACAGCAGCATATTCACACTGAGAGGTATACAGGTGAGTAACCCCTTGGACAGCAGCATACTCACACTGAGAGGTATACAGGTGAGTAACCCCTTGGACAGCAGCATATTCACACTGAGAGGCATACAGGTGAGTAACCCCTTGGACAGCAGCATATTCACACTGAGAGGTATACAGGTGAGTAACCCCTTGGACAGCAGCATACTCACACTGAGAGGTATACAGGTGAGTAACCCCTTGGACAGCAGCATACTCACACTGTGAGGTATACAGGTGAGTAACCTGAAGAAAGATACGGAGGGCCAATCACATCACTCAAACAGTCGAGGCGGGCCTTAACATAACAAGAGGTACGGCCTCTCATGGTTTTCCCCATAACCATAACCCATTACTAAAGGTATGTGCCACCTACTACGAATGGTACGAAGAATGGTCTTTGAAACCTATAAACCTTATGGCTAAATCTCAACCGAATCATTACAACCGCAATCTCTATCTCTATTACAAATACAAACCCCTCCGTCCGTACAGCCATCATCCGCAACACAAACCTACAGTCCCTGTAAATCACCAGCTTTAGACCACACAACCTCACATTCAAATGCCATCCCCTTAGACCACACAACCTCCACATTCAAATACCACAAGCTGTAGACCACACATTCTCACGTTCAAATACCACCAGCTTTAGACCACACATCCTCACATTCAAATACCACCAGCTGTCGACCACACATCCTCACATTCAAATCCAGCTAAGGCATTTACTTTAATTTTCACATTCAATTGTAATTTTTTCCCAAATATGGAATACATTTTTCTAGAAGGAATAAAATAGGTCAACATCGTTATGCACGTATTTAATTGGGCCCACACTGGTGACAACAACGATGATGATGATTATTATTATTAATATTATTCATAACAGCAACAACAAATACTAGTAGTAGTACACACACAATGCGGACAGGTGGTTTAAACACAGAATGTGTGCATACATCGCTGCCTGTGTCGCTGCGCCGTTCAAAGGCACCCGCGAGCCCCTAAAAGCGGCGTCACGCACGTTGGCTGTGCCACCTACTACAGATCATTCTCACGCCGATGTCCTCTTACTGCACATATATAGTTCAGCGTAATCAAAAATGGCCGAATACGCTCATACATACAACCACAAAACCTCTAACCGTGCCGCCCAGTGACTAAAACTGGGTGCAACATCTGTATCATTCGGGCCCACGGCGTAGGTAATCGACCTTATCGCGTCGTATTCCAGCACAGGTGACAGGTATTCCGTGTGCGCCATGGAATTTGCGGGGTTTTTTATTTTTGTCTCACCTGAGTCGAAATGAGAACTGAATGCAAAGCTGGGGTTGAAAAACGAAGAAGACATGACCACCAGAAAGAGAGGCGCGGACATCCTCCTGCTCGTCCAGCCTGTTAGCCTGTGACCATTTAAAGACGTCTATTGTCCGTTTGAAACAGAAACAGAAGATGATGATACATTTCCCTCCCGATTCAAAGACACCGCTGGTGCCACAGCATTCTTTGCTCCATCTTCGCTGAACAAGGCAGATTACGGAGTGGATGGGAGGTATCTAACCTCTCCTATGTTCCGTTTAGCGACTGCAGTCGGTAGGACAGCGAACAGTCGCCTTTCCCTTGCGATCTTTTTCCATTCGGTCCGACCGGAGAGAAGATATGTTTCTGCCTAAACGCGGCGGTGTTGCTGTGTGTTGTGGTATTGTTTAAATCGCTCTTCCCCCTACCTCTGCACCAAACCGAAAGCGGCTCACGGGCCCCATTCCGTTAGAACGACCACTTCATCCGGCCCGTAATGCTCTCTGTAACGAAGCTAATAACACGAACGGGCATTCGCTGACACTGGGACAGCCCCGCGCATAAAATGCTATCCTACCTATAGCCTGTTCACAGGCTGTTATGAATAAAAATATGCAGCTCAGATGGATGTGTAAAAAGGAGCTGTCCGGGTTCTGACAGCTATAGCGCCATCTTGCCTGCTGATCGTCCCCAATTATAGAATGAGAATGAAGGAAACCGCAGAGCGGGGGGGCGGAGACGCCAGGTTGAGGTATGGTTCATACACAATGTTCTACTGGCAGTTATATCAATGGTTATTATTAATATAGACTGACACATCATTACTCAGATGTCCATCCAATGAAAACATGTTTGTTGTTTGAGGAAAGCTTAAAAATCTCCCAACGTGCGACTATTCATGAAAAAGGCATAACGTAATTTCCCTCGCGTAAAATACAATGTGCATGACGACGTCATATTCAGAGCTGTGACATGATACCAGCGTTTCACTATACTGCCTAAACTGCTTCTCTCCATCTCAGCTCTGCTTGGTCCGATATCATTCACATACGTATTTATAAATGTACACTATGTGTGTATTTACGCATGGATATGTAGAGCTGGGTACTGTTCTGCCTTGGAGAGAGAGAGAGAGAGAGAAAGAGAGAGAGAAAGTGGCCTGCCTTATATGGACTCTGCTCCATTCACATTAAGCGCTGATAATCCTGCTGTCTGCATCTGGCAGAAAGATGCTGTTCGGAGCATGCTCAGAATGAGGGGGAGGGGCTATAGATCAGCCAATGAGGAAGGCCGGCATACCTTGAATGAATGGTGGAATTTGTTCTTCAAAGTCACAAACTTCTTGTCTCCCTTTAATTTCAGCCACTCTGATTGGTCCAGGGGCCCTCTCTCATGCTAGTGAAGTTAGCCATGAATGGTCACCATAAACATCCAACATTTGATATGTATGACTGAAAATTAGAACACGCAAGGTAAATCTCCCATTTTCGGGCATCAAAAAATATTGGACAGTTTAACATAATGTAGAATAAAGTAATCATTTATAATATTTGGTCGCATATCCTTTGCATGCCAAGACTTCCTGATGTATGTGACCCAACAATATCAAAAGACTCTTGATATCTTATTTTCTGGTACTCTTACAAGCGATACTATAACGTCTCTGCATTTGAATGGATCTCTATGGGAATTGGGGGGTGGGACTAGATTTAGCTGTAAATTATGCTGGAACAGTATGGAATACATGGTTAGTTAAATGGCTGTACAGTAAGTCATCAAGTGTCTGAGGTATCAGATGAGCCTCAAATCATCACTCTGCTGCCAGATATGCAGTAGATATGGATGGATAACTTTAAGGGTTGTTTCTCCTGACAAATTTTTCTATTGAACTCCATGGAGAAATAAGTCAGGAGAAAAAACCCTTCATTGTCATTGTATCCTTTAAAACTCAAAGTGCTAGAGTACATAACCAAAATAACAAAAAATGTGTCAATGTCCAATGAATTATGGTGCTCACTGTATATAGAATAGAATAGAAATAATAGAATAACTTTTTATTTTCTCATTAGGGAACTTCAGTTGTAGCCCCAACAACAACAAAAAAGACATAGACAGTGCGGCAGACCCACAACACACAAACAAACATATCAAATAAAGACATTCAATAGAATCATTGCATTAATCAAACTAATTAAGTGAATTAAAGGGGAATACAGCCAAACGTCATGATTAAAAATAGCCCCCGCTGTCCCGAGATGTCCAATGTCATCAACCAGTCCAACACACAAACTCCGCCTCCACGACTTTCCTCCATACACGCAGTGTTGCGGTCTCTGTACACTGTCGAAACGGAGCTCGGCCTTCCCAGTCGCCGCCTCTCTCCTCCTCCGCGTTATCTTCTCCTTCCCTTCCCTGGTGGCCCTTTGAAGTCCTTGATCAGTCCGGACATCTTCAACTCCGGTGAAGAGCGATGGTAAACTTTCTGGCTACAGATCCAATGGACATTCCTGAGCATATGTTGGGAATGTGTCTCCATGGTGACCAGGCACGTGCAGAGGATGTTAGAGGGGCAGGGGCCCAAATTCATAAAAGGGCACGCCGGCGATTTTAGCAAATAATTAAATAAATATATGCCTGGAATGAAGGGATATTAAATTGTATGTATTCAGGGTATTTCCTGGCAGAGAATATGGTTTTTGGCGGTACGTAGGCTATGCGAGCGCACGCAGCAAATTTCTGTTCCATAAATTTTTACCGTAAATACAGTTTTTGGAGTATATATGTAGGCTATGGTTGTAAAGTACCTGTAGGGTTGTGTTTAGGAGTTAGGTTTTAGAAATCAAAGGTCATTTAATATTTGAATATTATACCAATTATGATATTTTGATAGTGCACAAATAGAAAGAAATAAAGAACACTCTAAAACACAAATAAAATATGTGTAGCTACAAGTAAAAAAAAAAAAAAAACTTACAAAAGCATCGTGTGTGTTTTACATAGTCTACGTTGATGTAGTTATTTCAGTCCTATATGCGATAGGTCACTGTGGAAATGTCGACTGTACGGGACTTTGGCGAAACGTAACAAGATAAATTCTTCAGGGTTAATCATAACACAGTGGTAGTAAGATATTTGTTTTCATTAACATATTTATAGCTACGAGAGATTTTGTAGAAAAAAATGAGGTGTCTTCTAAACCGAAAGTGCATCAGGTAGCCAGTAGCCTACAGTAAGCAATGGAAAACGCAGAATGCTTAGGCCTATTTGTACAACGTTTTAAAAAAATATTATTGTTTCTAGCTATATCTGAACATGATTTTCTTGTAAACGATGCATTTTACAGTCTGTGCAGCGGCAAAATGGGAATAGCACCCAATATATTGCACTGCAGTATCAATCCTGCGTGTTTTCTTAAAGCTGTCGCCTAGTTTATCATTTAAGACAAACATAAACACTATAGTATGGGGCGCCAACGTGGATCGGGTTAAAGCTTTTACCTTTTCAGAAGTTAGGGCTTCAAAGGTAAATTCAAAATTGGAGCGTGTTCCATCCAACTCGTTGCGTACACTATGTCTTTCTGCGATTCGCCCCAAAGATTTAGGTTGCACTCAGCCACAGAATAGCTGAGCCGCATTTCTATACAGTCTATGGTTCTGCTTCTTCTACTCATCTCCTCGTACTGAAATCTTGAAGGCGACTAGTACAATATACATCGCCATCCGCTAGCCGAAAGACCATATTGCACCCAAAAAAATGTATTCATTTGGATATGAATTTATTTGCCGTTTTCTCAATTATTGTCATTTTGGCGGTCGCGATATCCCTTTGGCGGTCCGTGAAATAATTTATTTAAAATAAACCCATGACTGAGGTTGGTTCAAACACTGCTACATGACAGTTAATTAATGATACATGCAAAGAAATGAAGTGTATTTCAATAAATTATTCTCACATATTATGTATTACTTTAGCTAAATAGCTATCGAGACAATAAGACAACATTAAAACTACTGTGGTGCGATGGGACCGTTCTTTTAAGTTCAGTGGATGGGACATAAGAACTCGACCATATTCCACTGATTCCTACATTACTAGCAAAAGGTATCAACGCTAACGATAGCTAGTTGGCACATTTTGAGCTGCTAAATAGTTCAAGCATAGATAGACCCTACTTGCCAAATAGCGTCAAGCAATTTCTAAAGCGCATTAATATCAATATAAAACGAAAATTAACAGTATATTTATACTTTGTTTGGCCACATACCTGATGTCTGCCTCAAAGTAACTCATCACACTGACTGACTCACTGACTGTAAAGTGCCTATGCATGCGTATGCGTGCAATTTTGCGTGCGTGCGTGCGTTCTTTCACCATAGAAAGGCTCGGTGCCCACACAATGCTCGCCGCTGCAGCGGAAACCAACAGGGAGGGTAGAGGTAGAGGGCATCGCCCGGGAGCACCAATCTCCCGACCTGATATTTTGATTCAATCAATATATCTGTTCGGCAGGGCAGGCTGTGTGCAAACAGGAATTTATTATTTATATTTTTTAAATAAAAATTTTAAATTTTAAATTTTACTGAAAAAGGGCACTTCTCTATAGCAGGCCAAACGGCAGGTGCTCAAGCCCCCTTTGAGGTCTATGTGTGCACGTGCCTGATGGTGACGACCACAAACAAAATGATC
This sequence comes from Ilyophis sp. 1 JC-2022, assembly GCA_022702515.1. Taxonomy (NCBI): domain Eukaryota; kingdom Metazoa; phylum Chordata; class Actinopteri; order Anguilliformes; family Synaphobranchidae; genus Ilyophis; species Ilyophis sp. 1 JC-2022. Next base: position 2,596,661 of record CM040405.1, read on the forward strand.
CCAACTAGACAATTTGTCAATATTATCAAAATGAGCAGCTGGAGTGCCCTGAAAAATCTCCAGCCCGCTTCCCCGTCCCACTACAGACACACAGCGCATGAAAAAAAACTGAAGACAAGAGCCCGACACAACAAAACACATTCAAATGAACAAACACGAACACGAGAGACAGCTGGACTACATGTCGCCATTACAGCGCCACATTATAAAACATAAATCTACATATATATATATAAAACATTTATAACAAATTAAGAAAACATAATAATATTATTAAAAAACATTCAAATATCACATATTTGAACTCATAAAAACCTTGTAGTTTGATATGTGCATTACATCATAGTCAAAGAGAAGTCAGTAGGAAGTAGGAAGTACCAGAGTTATTTCAGAGTGGGTTTGCAATTGGCTCCAGGGTGGAACCAAAGAGGGTAGGCGGAGCAAGAGGTCCAACATCGGGGCTGGAATGTCCGCACTTGGAACTTATTAGACAGACAACAGGTGCTCATTCAATGACTGGCGGTCAATGGAGTTGTTACAAAACAGTTCGCTAAACGGGTCATTATCAGACAGACAAAATCAAAAGTCTTTTATTTTTAGATTATATATGCCTTGGTTGTCAGGACCCAGTACTACTACTTACAACCTGTTATGGTTTTGACTATCCAACGAAAACCAACTTTAAATCCGGCTAGCGCCGGTCAGATGCGCGCCACTCTAAGCATACGTTATGTAACTTTAGTTGCTAAGCTAACTGAAAACACTACTGCGCATGCCTGATCACTTCCTCTTGTACAGACAAAACATCAAATGGGGAAAAGCGCCAGTTGCGTATCTTGTCATATATCTAAAATCTTTGGTGGAACACAATGAATAATGGTAGGAGGGATCTTATCTGAGCAAGGAACTGTGGGAAATGGAGTCCCACAATGATAGGCGTTGGGACCTCTGCTTTTCCTAGTTCACATAGAAAAATCATGAGAGGAACATTACATTTGCAGATGATACATGACATGGAGGCTCAGACTCAAACACTCACTTGCACACTCACGCACACTCACAGACAGAACAGTAAAAGTTGCATACAAAACATACACTCACAGACACACGCAAAATACACTCACAGACAGACACACAAAACGCAGTCACAGAAATAAGAAATAAATTTAAAAACTGTCAAAAACAAGCAAATATCAAAAGAGGAAAACACAAACAAACATGTACACACACAAGCATGCAAGAACACTTTAAGATATAAACATTTACACACACATGTATGCAAGAACACTTTAATATATAAACATGTACACACACATGTATGCAAGAACACTTTAAGATATTGGATGTGTGAAATCCAAGCATAAGCTTGTGCTAATTTAGCTTGTGCTAAGCCCATGTGCTCTGTGTTAAAGTCTAACGGGCCCCTGGGGGCCACATGTCTTTCTGCACTACACAGCTGTGACCAGAGTTACACCCTGTTTCTCTTACACCGCCATGGGACACAACAGACAGCTGGAGAATAAGTTCACACACACAATCAAACTAACACACACACACAAATACACACACACTTTCTCTCTCTCTCTCTCTCTCACACACACACACACACACACACTCACACACTCACACACAACACACACATGCACACACACACAGACTCTCCCATAGACAGATATAATTGTTCAGTTAATATTCTCTATGACAGTGACACGGGACTCAGATACGATTGGGGGCAGACAGGGCCGTGCTGTGAGTAATTCTCTGGGCTATGATGGAGGGGAGCGAGGGGAGGGAGGGGAGCAGGTTTAAATTCATCCTGGGCCTTTTCCCAGCAAGAGATCTTCTGAAATTCCAAACAATCACACTGCCAGACTGAGCATCTCCACTTTAAAACTGGCCTCACCGTCTGCCGCAGACAGCTAGGACATTATCTGCTGCTAAACACTGAAAGAGCCAGAAGATATGTTCTGTGCAATCCTGTGTTCTACAAGCAGCATCTGGGTCACATTCTGCTGAAGTGAACATTTATGAATTTAGAACATTGAACATTACTGCAGTGAGAGACCTGTAGATTTATGAATATAGAACATTACACATTACTGCAGTGAGAGGCCTGTAGATTTATGAATATAGAATCACACTAACGCACTCACACACTAACACACACACATGCACACACACTCATATGCGTGTGTGTGTGTGTGTGTGTGTATGTGAGGAGGGGAGGCAGGGGTGTCTATTTTTGAGTGTGTATGTTTTAGTGGTTGGGAGTCATGAATCGACTGAATCGTACATCAACACATCATGTCAGTAAGTGATCTTACACCAGTCCCAGCTTTCATCTTTACTAGGCAATTACAACTGAGGAGAGATTAACAGAGAGAGAGAGAGAGGGAATATAGAGAGAGGGAGGGAGAGAGAGAGAGGGAATATAGAGAGAGGGAGGGAGGGAGGGAGAGAGAGAGGGAATATAGAGAGAGGGAGGGAGAGAGAGAGAGGTGGGGTAGAGAAAGAGATCCAGTGTAGTAATGGGTGGGGGTAGGGTAGAGAGGCAGGTGCAGGGTACTGATGGAAATCCCCCCCACACCCCATAGAGTATAAAGGTTGGTGAGGAGAGGGTGAGCCAGGAACTAGGACACCCCCTGAAGAAACCACATTGAGCTGGTGAGTAAAGCCTGACCCCTCAGCACCAAGCCCAACACATCACAGCCTGGAATAACACTGGGAATTAGCTCCCCACGCCGTTAGCATAGCGTCTTTACTGTGCTGTCACGTATGTTAGCATAGTGTCTTATCTCAGCTATTACCTGGGTTAGCATAGCATCTTTACTATGCTGTCACATATGTTAGCAGTGTCTTATTTCTGCTATTACCTGGGTTAGCATAGCATATTTACTGTGCAATCACGTATGTTAGCATAGTGTCTTATCTCAGCTATTACCTGGGTTAGTATAGCATCTTTACTGTGCTATCACGTATGTTAGCATAGTGTCTTATTTCTGCTATTACCTGGGTTAGCATAGCATCTTTACTGTGCTGTCACATATGTTAGCAGTGTCTTATTTCTGCTATTACCTGGGTTAGCATAGCATATTTACTGTGCAATCACGTATGTTAGCATAGTGTCTTATCTCAGCTATTACCTGGGTTAGTATAGCATCTTTACTGTGCTATCACGTATGTTAGCATAGTGTCTTATTTCTGCTATTACCTGGGTTAGCATAGCATCTTTACTGTGCTGTCACATATGTTAGCAGTGTCTTATTTCTGCTATTACCTGGGTTAGCATAGCATATTTACTGTGCTATCACGTATGTTAGCATAGTGTCTTATCTCAGCTATTACCTGGGTTAGCATAGCATCTTTACTGTGCTATCACATATGTTAGCAGTGTCTTATCTCTGCTATTGCCTGGGTTAGCATAGCATATTTACTGTGCTATCACGTATGTTAACATAGTGTCTTATCTCAGCTATTACCTGGGTTAGCATAGCATCTTTACTGTGCTATCACATATGTTAGCATAGTGTCTTATCTCTGCTATTGCCTGGGTTAGCATAGCATATTTACTGTGCTATCATGTATGTTAGCATAGTGTCTTATCTCTGCTATTGCCTGGGTTAGCATAGCATATTTACTGTGCTATCACGTATATTAGCATAATGTCTTATCTCTGCTATTGCCTGGGTTAGCATAGCATATTTACTGTGCTATCATGTATGTTAGCATAGTGTCTTATCTCTGCTATTGCCTGGGTTAGCATAGCATATTTACTGTGCTATCACGTATTTTAGCATAGTGTCTTATCTCTGCTATTGCCTGGGTTAGCATAGCATATTTACTGTGCTGTCACATATATTAGCATAATGTCTTATCTCTGCTATTGCCTGGGTTAGCATAGCATATTTACTGTGCTATCATGTATGTTAGCATAGTGTCTTATCTCTGCTATTGCCTGGGTTAGCATAGCATCTTTACTGTGCTATCACGTATGTTAGCATAGTGTCTTATCTCTGCTATTGCCTGGGTTAGCATAGCATCTTTACTGTGCTATCACGTATGTTAGCATAGTGTCTTATCTCTGCTATTGCCTGGGTTAGCATAGCATATTTACTGTGCTATCACGTATTTTAGCATAGTGTCTTATCTCTGCTATTGCCTGGGTTAGCATAGCATATTTACTGTGCTATCATGTATGTTAGCATAGTGTCTTATCTCTGCTATTGCCTGGGTTAGCATAGCATCTTTACTGTGCTATCACGTATTTTAGCATAGTGTCTTATCTCTGCTATTGCCTGGGTTAGCATAGCATCTTTACTGTGCCGTCACCTGCATCAGCATACAGGAGGTGTTACAGCAGTACTGCTTATACATGCAGAGGAGCGTAAACATTTGGGGAGATCTGAAACAACCGGTATCCATGTTATAAAACGAAATGGCTGTAAGCCTGGATGGGTTTGCGTGAGGTCCAGACTCATGTTTGAGACAGGGCTGTAAGCCTGGATGGGTTTGTGTGAGGTCCAGACCCATGTTTGGGACCGGGCTGTAAGGCTGGATGGGTTTGTGTGAACTCCAGACCCATGTTTTTAGGGGGCGGGGAAACAGCAGACGGCCCCTGGAGTCCTCTATACATGCAGGCCTATGAAGTTACCCTGAGTTATCACAACATCCCCCTCTCCACAAATAACCACCTCCTTCAGGGGGTAACAAGACACCCGATCAGGGGCGGCCCTGCCTAGACACTGGGTATGACCCACATTCTACATGGGTCAGAGGTCAGAGGTCAGATGTCAGAACCCTCTCCTGGCACTCGTACCGTTGTACTGCTGTCACGGTTACCAAGGTCATGTTAACTCCAGCCAGCACAGGAACATTTCCCATGATGCACTGAGTAATGACTGCAAGGGGGCCGTGGGGTTGGTGTGTGTGTGTGTGTGTTTGTGGAGGGGGGGGGGCTGTGTTTTGATGCTACTGTCCTGGGGGGCCATACTGTGTAAAGCTATGTGGAGATCAGTGGCACTAGCATCCAACCATCCAACTGAACATTTGCCATCATATTTGTAGTTATTTGAAGATTGGGTCATCACCGGACAACATGAAACTTAATTTACATATTTGTTTCCTCTGATCTAAAATGTTTAATCTCTCAAAAGAAACTACAAATATGGCTACTATCTGTTCAAAAACGTGTATGTATTTTACATGAAATATCTTTATACGACATGTTATTCAACGAGTGACTATAATACAAAGTCTTCAAATGACATTAGTTTACATTTTAATAACCCTTTTTTGATGTAGCCTCTAGATTGGTCAATGCTACATCAATAAGCACTAAATAATAACCTGTGAAAGGTAAGTGCTGATTGGCAGAAGGTATATGTGCCAGCCAATGATACTGCAGCCCTCCAAAACTGGGATTAAACCTGCAGGCACTTTTATTTTATTTTACATTTATTTATACAAGGTAGGTTGACTGAGCACGCATGCACTTTTACAGCAACGCCCTGTTAACACCCCCCCCAAATTAGCCAATTAGACACAGCGCCCCCTCCAGGACTGGAGTTAAACCTGCAGGCACAGTGCCCCCTCCAGGACTGGAGTTAAACCTGCAGGCACAGTGCCCCCTCCAGGACTGGAGTTAAACCTGCAGGCACAGTGCCCCCTCCAGGACTGGAGTTAAACCTGCAGGCACAGTGCCCCCTCCAGGACTGGAGTTAAACCTGCAAACACCATGGCCATTTGGATGCAGAATGAAGACACTTCCCATCCCAGTCCACCTTTTGTAAAAACTGGTAGAAAAGCGTCTTTGTGCTGCCCCTAATGGTTGAAATTTTCTTTCTGCTCCACACACTGCCCCCCCCCCCCCCCCCAATCGTGATGTCAGAGTACCTTTTTGGCGGTACCTCTACGTCATTTGTATAATTGTTGTCGCCCACAACGGAAACAGCTGGCACCTGATTGATTAGACCCACTACGTTACTTTCGTTTTGGCTCCACGTTTTTAAACCGGAACAACGTGGCGTCCTTTTCATAAACTCTCTTATTCCACCTAAATAGTCCACTAAAATATGTTTCTGAAGATATCTGAGGTGAGAAATAGGCCATGCAGTTGCTGAATCTTGATTCATATGCTACTGTTAGCATGTGGGAGTGATGCCAGTGTTAGCATGTGGGAGTGATGGCAGTGTTAGCATGTGGGAGTGATGCCAGTGTTAGCATGTGAGAGTGATGCCAGTGTTAGCATGTGAGAGTGATGGCAGTGTTAGCATGTGGGAGTGATGCCAGTGTTCGCATGTGGGAGTGATGCCAGTGTTAGCATGTGGGAGTGATGCCAGTGTTAGCATGTGAGAGTGATGTCAGTGTTAGCATGTGGGAGTGATGCCAGTGTTAGCATGTGGGAGTGATGCCAGTGTTAGCATGTGGGAGTGATGCCAGTGTTAGCATGTGGGAGTGATGCCAGTGTTAGCATGTGAGAGTGATGCCAGTGTTAGCATGTGGGAGTGATGCCAGTGTTAGCATGTGGAAGTGATGCCAGTGTTAGCATGTGGGAGTGATGCCAGTGTTAGCATGTGGGAGTGATGCCAGTGTTAGCATGTGAGAGTGATGCCAGTGTTAGCATGTGGGAGTGATGCCAGTGTTAGCATGTGGAAGTGATGCCAGTGTTAGCATGTGGGAGTGATGCCAGTGTTAGCATGTGGGAGTGATGGCAGTGTTAGCATGTGGGAGTGATGCCAGTGTTAGCATGTGGAAGTGATGCCAGTGTTAGCATGTGGGAGTGATGCCAGTGTTAGCATGTGGGAGTGATGGCAGTGTTAGCATGTGGGAGTGATGGCAGTGTTAGCATGTGGGAGTGATGCCAGTGTTAGCATGTGTGAGTGATGGCAGTGTTAGCATGTGGGAGTGATGCCAGTGTTCGCATGTGGGAGTGATGCCAGTGTTAGCATGTGGGAGTGATGCCAGTGTTAGCATGTGAGAGTGATGTCAGTGTTAGCATGTGGGAGTGATGCCAGTGTTAGCATGTGGGAGTGATGCCAGTGTTAGCATGTGGGAGTGATGCCAGTGTTAGCATGTGGGAGTGATGCCAGTGTTAGCATGTGAGAGTGATGCCAGTGTTAGCATGTGAGAGTGATGCCAGTGTTAGCATGTGGGAGTGATGCCAGTGTTAGCATGTGAGAGTGATGCCAGTGTTAGCATGTGGGAGTGATGCCAGTGTTAGCATGTGGAAGTGATGCCAGTGTTAGCATGTGGGAGTGATGCCAGTGTTAGCATGTGGGAGTGATGCCAGTGTTAGCATGTGGAAGTGATGCCAGTGTTAGCATGTGGGAGTGATGCCAGTGTTAGCATGTGGGAGTGATGCCAGTGTTAGCATGTGAGAGTGATGCCAGTGTTAGCATGTGGGAGTGATGCCAGTGTTAGCATGTGGAAGTGATGCCAGTGTTAGCATGTGGGAGTGATGCCAGTGTTAGCATGTGGGAGTGATGCCAGTGTCTATTGTGTTCCCTCCAGTACATAGAAAGAGCGCCATGGCGGATGACTTCAGCTTGCAGGTGAAGAAGGTTGCCCTGGCGATGGGGGCGAAACTTAGCGATCAGGACATTGGCCGCATTCCGCGCGAGATGAGACTGCAAGGTAACTCCACCGCTTAAGCCTGATGTATACAGACTGCAAGGTAACTCCACCGCTTAAGCCTGATGTATACAGACTGCAAGGTAACTCCACCGATTAAGCCTGATGTATACAGACTGCAAGGTAACTCCACTGCTTAAGCCTGATATATACAGACTGCAAGGTAACTCCACCGCTTAAGCCTGATGTATAAACTCAGACAGAGTGTCTGACAGCAGTGATATTGATTATACAGTGCCTTCCACAATTATTGGCACCCCTGGTAAAGATGAGTAAAAAGGGTTATACAAAAATAACCGTTTGGTGAATTAGCTTATTCTCACACTGAAAAAAAGAAAAAAATCCAACCTTTAATTGAAGTAAATTTATTCTGCTTACTTTCTAGGTTTTGTACACTACACTGCACTGCTTAATTCTTGGGTTTTGTACACTACAATACACTGCACTGCTTATTTCCTGGGCTTCGTACACTGCACTACACTGCACTGCTTAATTCCTGGGTTTCATACACTGCACTGCTTACTTCCTGTGTTTCGTACACTGCACTACACTGCACTGCACTGCTTACTTCCTGGGCTTCGTACACTGCACTACACTGCACTGCTTACTTCCTGTGTTTCGTACACTATACTACACTGCTTACTTCCATTGGTTTTGTACACTGCACTGCACTTCTTACTTCCTGGGCTTCGTACACTGCACTACACTGCACTGCTTACTTCCTGGGCTTCGTACACTGCACTACACTGCACTGCTTACTTCCTGTGTTTCGTACACTATACTACACTGCACTGTTTACTTCCTGGGTTTCATACACTACACTGCACTGCACTGCTTACTTTCTGGGTGTTGCACACTACACTGCACTGCACTGCTTACTTCCTGGGTTTTGCACACTACACTGCACTGCTTACTTCCATTGGTTTTGTACACTGCACTGCACTGCACTGCTTACTTCCTGGGTTTTGCACACTACACTGCACTGCACTGCTTACTTACTGGGGTTTGCACACTACACTGCACTGCTTACTTCCATTGGTTTTGTACACTGCACTGCACTGCTTACTTCCTGGGTTTTGCACACTACACTGCACTGCACTGCTTACTTACTGGGGTTTGCACACTACACTGCACTGCTTACTTCCATTGGTTTTGTACACTGCACTGCACTGCTTACTTCCTGGGTTTTGCACACTACACTACACTGCACTGCTTACTTCCAGGTTTTCGTACACTACACAGCACTGCTTACTTCCTGGGTTTCGTACACTACACTATACTACACTGCTGATCTCCTGGGTTTGTACACTGCACTACACTGCTTACTTCCTGGGTTTTGCACCCTGCACTGCTTACTTCCTGGGTTTTGCACACTGCACTACACTGCGTACTTCCTGGGTTTTGCACAAAGCACTACACTGCTTACTTCCTGGGTTTTGCACACTGCACTGCCACCCCATTCGATGTTATGTAACCACACCAGACATGATGCCGGGGGAGTGGGGGTGGAGCCTACACACAGAACAGTCAATCCCGTCTCTTTCCAGGGAACTTCAACTACACAAGGTTCTTTGAGTACATGCGGCAGTTCAAGACTTCAGACCAGCAGGAGGAAGTGATAAAGAAAGCCTTCCAGGTCCTGGACAAAGATGACAGCGGCTACATTGAATGGAATGAGATCAAGTAAGGGGCTCATCAGGATTCTGCACAGGTGGCACACAAGTCAGCACAGGTAATGTTAGCACACAGGTAACACACGGGTAATGTTAGCACACAGTTAAGGCACAGGTAAAACAAAGGTAGCACACGCACCTTTAACGTAGCAGAGTCCCCTGTGGCAGAAAAGTGAGGCTGTAAAAGCTGCACAAGGTTAAAAGCCCAACAGGTAACGTTAGCACACAGGTAATGCTCAGGTAACGTTAGCACACAGGTAATGCTCAGGTAACGTTAGCACACAGGTAATGTTCAGGTAACGTTAGCACACAGGTAATGCTCAGGTAACGTTAGCACACAGGTAATGCTCAGGTAACGTTAGCACACAGGTAATGCTCAGGTAATGTTAGCACACAGGTAATGCTCAGGTAATGTTAGCACACAGGTAATGCTCAGGAAACGTTAGCACACAGGTAATGCTCAGGTAACGTGAGCACACAGGTAATGCTCAGGTAATGTTAGCACACAGGTAATGCTCAGGAAACGTTAGCACACAGGTAATGCTCAGGTAATGTTAGCACACAGGTAATGCTCAGGTAATGTTAGCACACAGGTAATGCTCAGGAAACGTTAGCACACAGGTAATGCTCAGGTAACGTGAGCACACAGGTAATGCTCAGGTAATGTTAGCACACAGGTAATGCTCAGGAAACTTTAGCACACAGGTAATGCTCAGGTAACGTTAGCACACAGGTAATGCTCAGGTAACGTTAGCACACAGGTAATGCACAGGTAACGTTAGCACACAGGTAATGCTCAGGTAATGTTAGCACACAGGTAATGCTCAGGTAACGTTAGCACACAGGTAATGCTCAGGTAACGTTAGAACACAGGTAGCAGGGAAAGGACGAGACTCGTGACTGACCAAATTTTTAAGCTCTTATTTTCAGCTTCCAAGCCATGGAATGAACAACCGCAACTAGAACAACACATAAACTACCACAACAACAACTAATCTACAACCGTAAGAATGTTGACAAAAACAAATCAATAACCACAACAATAACAAAAGCACTATAACAACAACAAGGCCAACATGCTCTATACTACTACAATAAAAACAACAAAATGGATGGACAGACAGACCACAACAGTAACAACAAATTAACAATAATCACAGCAACATCAACAGAGCAACAAAGGTAATAACACTATAAAAACCCTCTCTTGTTCCTCAGGTATATCCTGTCCACTGTTCCGGGCGTAGCACCCATCGTTCCCCTGTCTGATGAGGAGGCAGAGGCTATGATACAGGCAGCTGATGTGGATGGAGATGGCAGGATTGATTTCAAAGGTAAGACTAGGACAACACATGCACACACAGACACATAACATCACACACAACACACACACGACAACACACATAACATCACACACAACACACAACGCTTCCACAATAAGCGTTGTGTTAATATGCTGCACTTATCCACCATAGCCACCAGGGGTCAGCCTAGGGCAGCATCTGGCAGGGGGCTTGCATACATACTTGAATACTTTGTTCTTATGGTAGCTGTGTATGTACTGGCAAGCATAGTCCTGAGTACACACCAAAAAATATAAAAGCCTACTGTACAAACAAAATTGATGAGATTTGGAATATACTTCCACATCATAACCCTGTCCTTAACTGTGACCTACATGTACACTACCATTCAATCACTGAGACATTTTTATGTTTTTGAAAAAAATGTATACTTTTATTCACAAAGGTAACATTAAGTTGATCAAAAAATACAGTCAAGACATTGATAATGTTACAAACTACTATTTCTATTTCATTCTATTTGCAGTGCACTACACATAGCCCCCCCCAATTTTTGGGCACCAAAAGTAATTAACATAAATGTAAATAAAGTCATCATATTTAATAGTTGGTTGCATATCCTTTGCATGCCATGACTTCCTGATGTTTGTGACCCAACAACATCAAAAGACTCTTGATATCTTATTTGCAGGTACTCTTACAAGCGACAATATAACCTCTCTGCATTTGAGGGATCTCTATGGGATTTGGGGGGCTGGGACTAGATTAAGATGTAAATTACATGGGAACAGTATGGAACACATGGTTGGTTAAATGGCTATAAATCATCAAGGGTCTGAGGTATCAAACGAGCCTCAAACCATCACTCTGCTGCCAGATATGCAGTAGCTATGGATGGATATGCAGTAGATATGGATGGATATGCAGTAGATATGGATGGATATGCAGTAGATATGGATGGATATGCAGTAGCTATGGATGGATATGCAGTAGATATGGATGGATATGCAGTAGATATGGATGGATATGCAGTAGATATGGATGGATATGCAGTAGATATGGATGGATATGCAGTAGATATGGATGGATCACTTTAAGGGCCGTTTCTCCATCCATACTTACGAATGCCTCTGCAGTTGCACAGCTGATTACGCACAGACTCAATCTGCCCCGATGCCCCGAAATTTATCCTTTATTTGAATCACTGTCAATTAAACTAGACTTTGAGGACGTATGAACAGTATGGGGCTTGTGCCACTACACACAATAACTCTATGATCGGCCTTTGTTATGGTTCAGTGTGAACAGTATGGGGCCTGTGCCACTACACACAATAACTCTATGATCGGCCTTTGTTATGGTTCAGTGTGAACAGTATGGGGCTTGTGCCACTACACACAATAACTCTATGATCGGCCTTTGTTATGGTTCAGTGTGAACAGTATGGGGCTTGTGCCACTACACACAATAACTCTATGATCGGCCTTTGTTATGGTTCAGTGTGAACAGTATGGGGCTTGTGCCACTACACACAATAACTCTATGATCGGCCTTTGTTATGGTTCAGTGTGAACAGTATGGGGCTTGTGCCACTACACACACAATAACTCTATGACCGGCCTTTGTTATGGTTCAGTGTGAACAGTATGGGGCTTGTGCCACTACACACAATAACTCTATGACCGGCCTTTGTTATGGTTCAGTGTGAACAGTATGGGGCCTGTGCCACTACACACAATAACTCTATGATCGGCCTTTGTTATGGTTCAGTGTGAACAGTATGGGGCTTGTGCCACTACACACAATAACTCTATGATCGGCCTTTGTTATGGTTCAGTGTGAACAGTATGGGGCTTGTGCCACTACACACAATAACTCTATGATCGGCCTTTGTTATGGTTCAGTGTGAACAGTATGGGGCCTGTGCCACTCACTACACACAATAACTCTATGACCGGCCTTTGTTATGGTTCAGTGTGAACAGTATGGGGCTTGTGCCACTACACACAATAACTCTATGATCGGCCTTTGTTATGGTTCAGTGTGAACAGTATGGGGCCTGTGCCACTCACTACACACAATAACTCTATGACCGGCCTTTGTTATGGTTCAGTGTGAACAGTATGGGGCTTGTGCCACTACACACAATAACTCTATGATCGGCCTTTGTTATGGTTCAGTGTGAACAGTATGGGGCTTGTGCCACTACACACAATAACTCTATGATCGGCCTTTGTTATGGTTCAGTGTGAACAGTATGGGGCTTGTGCCACTACACACAATAACTCTATGATCGGCCTTTGTTATGGTTCAGTGTGAACAGTATGGGGCTTGTGCCACTACACACAATAACTCTATGATCGGCCTTTGTTATGGTTCAGTGTGAACAGTATGGGGCTTGTGCCACTACACACAATAACTTTATGATCGGCCTTTGTTATGGTTCAGTGTGAACAGTATGGGGCTTGTGCCACTACACACAATAACTCTATGACCAGCCTTTGTTATGGTTCAGTGTGAACAGTATGGGGCTTGTGCCACTACACACAATAACTCTATGATCGGCCTTTGTTATGGTTCAGTGTGAACAGTATGGGGCTTGTGCCACTACACACAATAACTCTATGACCGGCCTTTGTTATGGTTCAGTGTGAACAGTATGGGGCTTGTGCCACCACACACAATAACTCTATGATCGGCCTTTGTTATGGTTCAGTGTGAACAGTATGGGGCTTGTGCCACTACACACAATAACTCTATGACCGGCCTTTGTTATGGTTCAGTGTGAACAGTATGGGGCTTGTGCCACTACACACAATAACTCTATGATCGGCCTTTGTTATGGTTCAGTGTGAACAGTATGGGGCTTGTGCCACTACACACAATAACTCTATGACCGGCCTTTGTTATGGTTCAGTGTGAACAGTATGGGGCTTGTGCCACTACACACAATAACTCTATGACCGGCCTTTGTTATGGTTCAGTGTGAACAGTATGGGGCTTGTGCCACTACACACAATAACTCTATGATCGGCCTTTGTTATGGTTCAGTGTGAACAGTATGGGGCTTGTGCCACTCACTACACACAATAACTCTATGATCGGCCTTTGTTATGGTTCAGTGTGAACAGTATGGGGCTTGTGCCACTCACTACACACAATAACTCTATGATCGGCCTTTGTTATGGTTCAGTGTGAACAGTATGGGGCTTGTGCCACTACACACAATAACTCTATGATCGGCCTTTGTTATGGTTCAGTGTGAACAGTATGGGGCTTGTGCCACTCACTACACACAATAACTCTATGACCGGCCTTTGTTATGGTTCAGTGTGAACAGTATGGGGCTTGTGCCACTACACACAATAACTCTATGATCGGCCTTTGTTATGGTTCAGTGTGAACAGTATGGGGCTTGTGCCACTACACACAATAACTCTATGACCAGCCTTTGTTATGGTTCAGTGTGAACAGTATGGGGCTTGTGCCACTACACACAATAACTCTATGATCGGCCTTTGTTATGGTTCAGTGTGAACAGTATGGGGCTTGTGCCACTCACTACACACAATAACTCTATGATCGGCCTTTGTTATGGTTCAGTGCGAACAGTATGGGGCCTGTGCCACTACACACAATAACTCTATGACCGGCCTTTGTTATGGTTCAGTGTGAACAGTATGGGGCCTGTGCCACTACACACAATAACTCTATGACCGGCCTTTGTTATGGTTCAGTGTGAACAGTATGGGGCTTGTGCCACTACACACAATAACTCTATGATCGGCCTTTGTTATGGTTCAGTGTGAACAGTATGGGGCTTGTGCCACTCACTACACACAATAACTCTATGATCTGCCTTTGTTATGGTTCAGTGTGAACAGTATGGGGCTTGTGCCACTACACACAATAACTCTATGATCGGCCTTTGTTATGGTTCAGTGTGAACAGTATGGGGCTTGTGCCACTCACTACACACAATAACTCTATGATCGGCCTTTGTTATGGTTCAGTGCGAACAGTATGGGGCCTGTGCCACTACACACAATAACTCTATGACCGGCCTTTGTTATGGTTCAGTGTGAACAGTATGGGGCCTGTGCCACTACACACAATAACTCTATGACCGGCCTTTGTTATGGTTCAGTGTGAACAGTATGGGGCTTGTGCCAATACACACAATAACTCTATGACCGGCCTTTGTTATGGTTCAGTGTGAACAGTATGGGGCCTGTGCCACTACACACAATAACTCTATGACCGGCCTTTGTTATGGTTCAGTGTGAACAGTATGGGGCTTGTGCCACTACACACAATAACTCTATGATCGGCCTTTGTTATGGTTCAGTGTGAACAGTATGGGGCTTGTGCCACTCACTACACACAATAACTCTATGATCGGCCTTTGTTATGGTTCAGTGTGAACAGTATGGGGCTTGTGCCACTACACACAATAACTCTATGACCGGCCTTTGTTATGGTTCAGTGTGAACAGTATGGGGCTTGTGCCACTACACACAATAACTCTATGACCGGCCTTTGTTATGGTTCAGTGTGAACAGTATGGGGCTTGTGCCACTACACACAATAACTCTATGACCGGCCTTTGTTATGGTTCAGTGTGAACAGTATGGGGCCTGTGCCACTACACACAATAACTCTATGACCGGCCTTTGTTATGGTTCAGTGTGAACAGCATGGGGCTTCTGCCACTACACACAATAACTCTATGATCGGCCTTTGTTATGGTTCAGTGTGAACAGTATGGGACTTGTGCCACTACACACAATAACTCTATGATCGGCCTTTGTTATGGTTCAGTGTGAACAGTATGGGGCTTGTGCCACTACACACAATAACTCTATGATCGGCCTTTGTTATGGTTCAGTGTGAACAGTATGGGGCTTCTGCCACTACACACAATAACTCTATGATCAGCCTTTGTTATGGTTCAGTGTGAACAGTATGGGGCTTGTGCCACTCACTACACACAGTAACTCTATGACCAGCCTTTGTTATGGTTCAGTGTGAACAGTATGGGGCTTGTGCCACTACACACAATAACTCTATGACCGGCCTTTGTTATGGTTCAGTGTGAACAGTATGGGGCTTGTGCCACTCACTACACACAATAACTCTATGACCGGCCTTTGTTATGGTTCAGTGTGAACAGTATGGGGCTTGTGCCACTCACTACACACAATAACTCTATGACCGGCCTTTGTTATGGTTCAGTGTGAACAGTATGGGGCTTGTGCCACTCACTACACACAATAACTCTATGATCGGCCTTTGTTATGGTTCAGTGTGAACAGTATGGGGCTTGTGCCACTACACACAATAACTCTATGATCAGCCTTTGTTATGGTTCAGTGTGAACAGTATGGGGCTTGTGCCACTACACACAATAACTCTATGACCAGCCTTTGTTATGGTTCAGTGTGAACAGTATGGGGCTTGTGCCACTACACACAATAACTCTATGACTGGTCTTTGTTCTGGTTCAGTGTGAACAGTATGGGGCTTGTGCCACTCACTACACACAATAACTCTATGACCAGCCTTTGTTATGGTTCAGTGTGAACAGTATGGGGCTTGTGCCACTCACTACACACAATAACTCTATGATCGGCCTTTGTTATGGTTCAGTGTGAACAGTATGGGGCTTGTGCCACTACACACAATAACTCTATGATCGGCCTTTGTTATGGTTCAGTGTGAACAGTATGGGGCTTGTGCCACTACACACAATAACTCTATGATCGGCCTTTGTTATGGTTCAGTGTGAACAGTATGGGGCTTGTGCCACTACGCACAATAACTCTATGATCGGCCTTTGTTATGGTTCAGTGTGAACAGTATGGGGCCTGTGCCACTCACTACACACAATAACTCTATGATCGGCCTTTGTTATGGTTCAGTGTGAACAGTATGGGGCTTGTGCCACTACACACAATAACTCTATGATCGGCCTTTGTTATGGTTCAGTGTGAACAGTATGGGGCTTGTGCCACTACACACAATAACTCTATGACCGGCCTTTGTTATGGTTCAGTGTGAACAGTATGGGGCTTGTGCCACTCACTACACACAATAACTCTATGATCGGCCTTTGTTATGGTTCAGTGTGAACAGTATGGGGCTTGTGCCACTACACACAATAACTCTATGATCGGCCTTTGTTATGGTTCAGTGTGAACAGTATGGGGCTTGTGCCACTCACTACACACAATAACTCTATGACCAGCCTTTGTTATGGTTCAGTGTGAACAGTATGGGGCTTGTGCCACTACACACAATAACTCTATGATCAGCCTTTGTTATGGTTCAGTGTGAGCAGTATGGGGCTTGTGCCACTCACTACACACAATAACTCTATGACCGGCCTTTGTTATGGTTCAGTGTGAACAGTATGGGGCTTGTGCCACTCACTACACACAATAACTCTATGATCGGCCTTTGTTATGGTTCAGTGTGAACAGTATGGGGCTTGTGCCACTACACACAATAACTCTATGATCGGCCTTTGTTATGGTTCAGTGTGAACAGTATGGGGCTTGTGCCACTACACACAATAACTCTATGATCGGCCTTTGTTATGGTTCAGTGTGAACAGTATGGGGCTTGTGCCACTCACTACACACAATAACTCTATGATCGGCCATTGTTATGGTTCAGTGTGAACAGTATGGGGCTTGTGCCACTACACACAATAACTCTATGACTGGTCTTTGTTCTGGTTCAGTGTGAACAGTATGGGGCTTGTGCCACTCACTACACACAATAACTCTATGACCGGCCTTTGTTATGGTTCAGTGTGAACAGTATGGGGCTTGTGCCACTCACTACACACAATAACTCTATGACCGGCCTTTGTTATGGTTCAGTGTGAACAGTATGGGGCTTGTGCCACTCACTACACACAATAACTCTATGACCAGCCTTTGTTATGGTTCAGTGTGAACAGTATGGGGCTTGTGCCACTACACACAATAACTCTATGACTGGTCTTTGTTCTGGTTCAGTGTGAACAGTATGGGGCTTGTGCCACTCACTACACACAATAACTCTATGACCAGCCTTTGTTATGGTTCAGTGTGAACAGTATGGGGCTTGTGCCACTCACTACACACAATAACTCTATGACCGGCCTTTGTTATGGTTCAGTGTGAACAGTATGGGGCTTGTGCCACTCACTACACACAATAACTCTATGACCAGCCTTTGTTATGGTTCAGTGTGAACAGTATGGGGCTTGTGCCACTACACACAATAACTCTATGACTGGTCTTTGTTCTGGTTCAGTGTGAACAGTATGGGGCTTGTGCCACTCACTACACACAATAACTCTATGACCAGCCTTTGTTATGGTTCAGTGTGAACAGTATGGGGCTTGTGCCACTCACTACACACAATAACTCTATGACCGGCCTTTGTTATGGTTCAGTGTGAACAGTATGGGGCTTGTGCCACTACACACAATAACTCTATGATCGGCCTTTGTTATGGTTCAGTGTGAACAGTATGGGGCTTGTGCCACTACACACAATAACTCTATGACCAGCCTTTGTTATGGTTCAGTGTGAACAGTATGGGGCTTGTGCCACTACACACAATAACTCTATGATCGGCCTTTGTTATGGTTCAGTGTGAACAGTATGGGGCTTGTGCCACTACACACAATAACTCTATGATCGGCCTTTGTTATGGTTCAGTGTGAACAGTATGGGGCTTGTGCCACTACACACAATAACTCTATGATCGGCCTTTGTTATGGTTCAGTGTGAACAGTATGGGGCTTGTGCCACTACACACAATAACTCTACGATCGGCCTTTGTTATGGTTCAGTGTGAACAGTATGGGGCTTGTGCCACTACACACAATAACTCTACGATCGGCCTTTGTTATGGTTCAGTGTGAACAGTATGGGGCTTGTGCCACTACACACAATAACTCTATGATCGGCCTTTGTTATGGTTCAGTGTGAACAGTATGGGGCTTGTGCCACTCACTACACACAATAACTCTATGACCAGCCTTTGTTATGGTTCAGTGTGAACAGTATGGGGCTTGTGCCACTCACTACACACAATAACTCTATGACCGGCCTTTATTATGGTTCAGTGTGAACAGTATGGGGCTTGTGCCACTCACTACACACAATAACTCTATGACCAGCCTTTGTTATGGTTCAGTGTGAACAGTATGGGGCTTGTGCCACTACACACAATAACTCTATGACTGGTCTTTGTTCTGGTTCAGTGTGAACAGTATGGGGCTTGTGCCACTCACTACACACAATAACTCTATGACCAGCCTTTGTTATGGTTCAGTGTGAACAGTATGGGGCTTGTGCCACTCACTACACACAATAACTCTATGATCGGCCTTTGTTATGGTTCAGTGTGAACAGTATGGGGCTTGTGCCACTACACACAATAACTCTATGATCGGCCTTTGTTATGGTTCAGTGTGAACAGTATGGGGCTTGTGCCACTACACACAATAACTCTATGATCGGCCTTTGTTATGGTTCAGTGTGAACAGTATGGGGCCTGTGCCACTACACACAATAACTCTATGACCAGCCTTTGTTATGGTTCAGTGTGAACAGTATGGGGCCTGTGCCACTACACACAATAACTCTATGATCGGCCTTTGTTATGGTTCAGTGTGAACAGTATGGGGCTTGTGCCACTACACACAATAACTCTATGATCGGCCTTTGTTATGGTTCAGTGTGAACAGTATGGGGCTTGTGCCACTCACTACACACAATAACTCTATGATCGGCCTTTGTTATGGTTCAGTGTGAACAGTATGGGGCTTGTGCCACTACACACAATAACTCTATGATCGGCCTTTGTTATGGTTCAGTGTGAACAGTATGGGGCCTGTGCCACTACACACAATAACTCTATGATCGGCCTTTGTTATGGTTCAGTGTGAACAGTATGGGGCTTGTGCCACTCACTACACACAATAACTCTATGATCGGCCTTTGTTATGGTTCAGTGTGAACAGTATGGGGCTTGTGCCACTACACACAATAACTCTATGATCGGCCTTTGTTATGGTTCAGTGTGAACAGTATGGGGCTTGTGCCACTACACACAATAACTCTATGATCGGCCTTTGTTATGGTTCAGTGTGAACAGTATGGGGCTTGTGCCACTACACACAATAACTCTATGATCGGCCTTTGTTATGGTTCAGTGTGAACAGTATGGGGCTTGTGCCACTACACACAATAACTCTATGACCAGCCTTTGTTATGGTTCAGTGTGAACAGTATGGGGCTTGTGCCACTACACACAATAACTCTATGACCAGCCTTTGTTATGGTTCAGTGTGAACAGTATGGGGCTTGTGCCACTACACACAATAACTCTATGACCGGCCTTTGTTATGGTTCAGTATGAACAGTATGGGGCTTGTGCCACTACACACAATAACTCTATGACCGGCCTTTGTTATGGTTCAGTATGAACAGTATGGGGCTTGTGCCACTACACACAATAACTCTATGACCGGCCTTTGTTATGGTTCAGTGTGAACAGTATGGGGCTTGTGCCACTACACACAATAACTCTATGATCGGCCTTTGTTATGGTTCAGTGTGAACAGTATGGGGCTTGTGCCACTACACACAATAACTCTATGACCGGCCTTTGTTATGGTTCAGTATGAACAGTATGGGGCTTGTGCCACTACACACAATAACTCTATGACCGGCCTTTGTTATGGTTCAGTGTGAACAGTATGGGGCTTGTGCCACTACACACAATAACTCTATGACCGGCCTTTGTTATGGTTCAGTGTGAACAGTATGGGGCTTGTGCCACTACACACAATAACTCTATGATCGGCCTTTGTTATGGTTCAGTGTGAACAGTATGGGGCTTGTGCCACTACACACAATAACTCTATGATCGGCCTTTGTTATGGTTCAGTGTGAACAGTATGGGGCTTGTGCCACTACACACAATAACTCTATGACCGGCCTTTGTTATGGTTCAGTGTGAACAGTATGGGGCTTGTGCCACTACACACAATAACTCTATGACCGGCCTTTGTTATGGTTCAGTGTGAACAGTATGGGGCTTGTGCCACTACACACAATAACTCTATGACCGGCCTTTGTTATGGTTCAGTATGAACAGTATGGGGCTTGTGCCACTACACACAATAACTCTATGATCGGCCTTTGTTATGGTTCAGTGTGAACAGTATGGGGCTTGTGCCACTACACACAATAACTCTATGACCGGCCTTTGTTATGGTTCAGTGTGAACAGTATGGGGCTTGTGCCACTACACACAATAACTTTATGATCGGCCTCTTTTTTTTTATTGAGCGACTTGCTTTTTATTTTAAATGACCTGGTCAGTTTTTGATGTTGCTTTTAGATTTTAACGGATAGAATTCAGCAGGTTTTGGTGAATGGACATATGTCCAACACCAAGGTCTCAAATACGGGCTCACCCCAGGGTTGTGTTCTGTCCCCCTGCTCCTCATTATGTATTGTATACAGATGCAGGACTTCTCAAGAGGGCAGCCATCTTGTGAAATTCTCTGATGACAACGCCCTATTGTCTTTTCTCCAGAGCTCAGTCAGGTCATGGTTGAGGAATAGTAACAATTTTAAGGCAGAATAGTAACAAACCAAAAGCCAGCATTATACATGGTGAGGATGTTCAAATTGTCGACACATATAAGTATCTAGGAACCGTGTTCGACTCTCAACTCAAATCTGATGTAAACACAGAGTCGGTTGTCAAGCGTGGACAACAAAGAATTCACATAATGTGGAAGCTTAACTCTTTTCGTGTCTGTGATACTATTTTATATAATTTTAATCAGTCATTCATTGAAAGTTTTCTAACTTTCTCATTTATTTGCTGGTTTAATGGGTTGTCTGTGAAGGACAGGACTAGCCTAAATGGTATTGTGAAAGATAATTGGAGCCCAGAGACCTGTGCTCCCTCTGGGAGAAACAGGTGGCCCAGAAAGCAAAAGGAAGTATCAGCCAATCTGACCATGTTCTGTCCAGTGAATTCACTGTAATGCCCTCAGGCCGGCGTTATTAAGTGCCCCTCAGGAGAGAAAACTGCCCCTTAGGAGAGCAAAGTGCCCCTCAGGAGAGCAAACTGCCCCTTAGGAGAGCAAACTGCCCCTTAGGAGAGCAAAGTGCCCCTCAGGACAGCAAACTGCCTCTCAGGAGAGCAAACTGCTACACTAAGTCCTTCATTCCTTCCACTATCAGGCTAAACACAGATAGTAGTCATTTTAAATGATTCTTAAACTCTGTTATTTATATGAACTATAACAAAATGTTTGATTGTATTTGCTGCTGCTCGTTGTTATTGATGTATGTTGATCTGTTGCCTCTGACACATAACTGCCTCGCCTCTGAGTTTATGAGTGGTGTGAATAGACTGGGTAAGTTGCAAATTAATTGCCCTTCTTGGGATCAATAAAGTTGTCTGAATCTGAATCTGCATCAGCATATCTGGCAGCAGAGTGATGGTTTGAGGCTTCTTTGATACCTCAGACCCTTGATGACTTACAGCCATTTAGCCAACCATGTGTTCCATACTGTTCCAGTGTAATTTACAGCTGAATCTAGCCCCACCCCCCAATTCCCATAGAGATCAGTTCAAATGCAGAGAGGTTATAGAATCGCTTGTAGGAGTACCAGAAAATAAGATATCGAGAGTCTTTTGATATTGTTGGGTCACATCAGGAAGTAATGGCATGCAAAGGATATGCAACTAAATATGAAATATAATTACTTTATTTACATTTATGTTAATTACTTTTGGTGCCTTAAAATGGGGGGACTATGTGAAAAATTGGTTACATTTTTAAAAAATAGAATTAAATAGAAATAGTAACTTGTAACATTATCAATGTCTTGACTGTATTTTTTGATCAATTTAATGCTCCTTTGGTGAATAAAAGTATAAATTTTTTTCAAAAACATAAAAATGTCTCAGTGATTCCAAACTTTTGAATGCGAGTGTATATGGAGGGCAGCCTATTTATCAAACTTTCTTACGTTTCAAAAAAGGCATCAATATTTCAAAAGAGAATATTGGTTGAACATTTTGTACAGAAATCCGTCTGTCTGCAATTCAATGTATTCTAGGTTGCGTGCAAAGTATGTGCTTTGGAACTCTATTATGGGTTCTGTGTTATGGGTTCTGTGTTATGGGTCTCTTTTGGGTGGAGGCTAGGGTGGGGGTTTGTGAATAGGGGATTGGGGTAGGTTTTAAGGTATTGGGGGAATATTTTGTGTTTCAGTAAAAAAACATCAAAAGTCAATGTCTCTCTCTCTCGCTCTTTCTCGTTCTCTCTCTCTCTCTTTCTCATTCTCTCTCTCTCTCTTTCTCGTTCTCTCTCTCTCTCTCTCGTTCTCTCTCTTCTCTCTCGCTCTCTCTCTCTCTCTCGCTCTCTCGCTCTCTCGCTCTCTCGCTCTCTCTCTCGCAGAATTCTCTGACCTGGTCAAACTGGAGAAGAAACCCAGGAAGTAGTGTGCCGGGGCCCGAACCTGGGTTCTGAACCCGGGGCTGAGCGTGGTTCTGGGAGGGAGGGGAGGGGAGGGAGGGGAGGGGAGGGGAGGGGAGGGGAGGGGGGGGGGGGGATGATATCTGGGGGAGTCCAGAGGTGACTCAGCAGCCACACCCGTTCCACTGTAACTTGCAGATCAGTAGTTTGTTGATGAGAGTACAGGAAACAGGAAAGTGTATAAATGCAGTGTGCATCTTATCAGCCTAACCCACCCAAACCCTGTCAGTCTGTTTGCTCTGTGTTTAATCCCTGAGAAGGCCAAGAGGACTGTGTGCTCTGTGTTTAATCCCTGAGAAGGCCAAGAGGACTGTGTGCTCTGTGTTTAATCCCTGAGAAGGCCAAGAGGACTGTGTGCTCTGTGTTTAATCCCTGAGAAGGCCAAGAGGACTGTGTGCTCTGTGTTTAATCCCTGAGAAGGCCAAGAGGACTGTGTGCTCCGGCTAAAAATGTGTGTTTTCTGTCATGACTTTAAAATTTTAAAATATATATATTTCCTCCATTTGTCACATGACTCCCCAAATAGAATACTTGTGTCTCAGGGACTCTAAGGTAAAGGGGACATGTAGGTCTATCATCTAGTTCATGAAAGCGCTTATACATTTAAAAAATTACATATCAAATCAAATTTTATTTATATAGCGCATTTTTTACAAAGAACTTGTCGCAATTCACTTCCTGACCTAAACCCCCACAGAGTAAAATCCTTATTGGGGACAGTTCACACATACAGGTCTCTATGCGCACAAATCACACTGGAGCCACGCCCCTTTGTCCATACTGGGAGTTCCGTAGAAAATTCTTTCTACTTGAATGTGATTAGTGGTCAAGTGTATATTTTTCTATAAAAAATCTGATATGCAATGCAATATGCAGGCACTATGCATGCCGTACCATGTTACAAAGTACACAGTCATGAGAAAGTATTAAGTATATACATAGTAACAAGGAATCCACAGAAACAACCTTATTCACAAAACATTTTCCCTCTTTCTGTTTATTGATTGTTTTTTATAGAAATGTTTTTAAATATTTGGCATCAGAAAAGCCCCCCCCCCCAGCAGCCCTGTAAAGTGACTTCCTGCGCTTTTAAATGTTGTTTTTGCTAAGTTCACTTGTTTAGTTTGAACTGACAATAAAGCTTTTTTTGGGGGGCAAGTGGTCTCCACACAGGAGTCATACACTCTGTGTCCATCCGTCCGTCTCTACTGCCAGTCTGTCTGTCTCTGTATTGGCTCCTCTGTGAGAATAAGACACTAGCGGCGTGGAAAAGGCAGAGCCACAGAACCTGAAATCTCTCCTTCAACATAACAGTGGGTGCGTCCCAATATTCTTCACTCCCCACCTCCCTTCCTCCACTCCCCCACTACCACTCCTCTCCCCATCTCCTTTCCTCCACTCCCCCACTACCACTCCTCTCTCCATCTCCTTTCCTCCACTCCCCACTACCACTCCTCTCCCCACCTCCCTTCCTCCACTCCCCCACTACCACTCCTCTCCTACCAGGAAGGATGCAAAACTGAACGTTTCGAGTACAAGTATTTGCACGTTCAGTATACAATGTACCTGACATTGCGGTTTGCGTCGAGTCATTAATTAATATGTAACCACTAATACGTAATTAAGATGCAAGCAGCGACATTAGATTAAAACACAAAGATCTGTTTCTGGGGCAAAGAAGAAAAGAGGTGGTAGTGGAAGAAAGAAGGGTACATTTTCAAGTATTGGGGCGCACCCAGCGTGTCAGATAGCACCACTGTGAGGCACTTACAGTCAGAGAGCAGCCATCTGCTCTTGCTCCTGCTGCTAGCTTAACATTTCACCAGCAGCAGATACAATGGAGGCCGCCATTCAGTAGCGCTAGCTTAACATTTCACCAGCAGCAGATACAATGGAGGCCGCCATTCAGTAGCGCTAGCTTAACATTTCACCAGCAGCAGATACAATGGAGGCCACCATTCAGTAGCGCTCGCTGAACATTTCACCAGCAGCAGATACAACGGAGGCCGCCATTCAGTAGCGCTAGCTTAACATTTCACCAGCAGCAGATACAATGGAGGCCGCCATTCAGTAGCGCTAGCTTAACATTTCACCAGCAGCAGATACAATGGAGGCCGCCATTCAGTAGCGCTAGCTTAACATTTCACCAGCAGCAGATACAATGGAGGCCGCCATTCAGTAGCGCTCGCTGAACATTTCACCAGCAGCAGATACAACGGAGGCCGCCATTCAGTAGCGCTAGCTTAACATTTCACCAGCAGCAGATACAATGGAGGCCGCCATTCAGTAGCGCTCGCTGAACATTTCACCAGCAGCAGATACAATGGAGGCCGCCATTCAGTAGCGCTAGCTTAACATTTCACCAGCAGCAGATACAATGGAGGCCGCCATTCAGTAGCGCTAGCTTAACATTTCACCAGCAGCAGATACAATGGAGGCCGCCATTCAGTAGCGCTAGCTTAACATTTCACCATATCCGAAAATAGGGCCTGTGTTCAAGAATACCAAACCTATCCTTCAATTCCAAAATAAATATCACATGTACAAATATAATCTGCATACTTTGGTTGTACAGAAGGTGACAGTAATATGTACATAAAGATGGAAGAGATGCAGAACACATTCTCCTAGGTACTCCCAAATGGGTCTCAGTGCAGGGGCATGCTGGGAACTGATCGTTTGGAACGCAATAGATTTCAGGGGCGGGTCCCAATATTCTTCACTCCCCACCCCCACTACCACTCCTCTCCTACCCAGAAGTATGTGGAAGAATGGAGGGAAGGAGGGAAGGAGAGAAGTGGAGCCGTGAAGAAAATTGGGACAGTGAATCTGCTTCACCGTCATCAAAATCGCCGTCAACTATTGATTAAGTTGCCCTATCATAACTTTGACCGACGCCGAGCCCACAAATATTCCCAAAGCCAATCACAGATCTTCCACATGGTCAGCCCATTTAAAACTGCAAATTATATTTTAAGTTACGTTAAGTGCAAGTAACCTAGTTGCATGTACAGTGTAAACATAGCCTGCATTACGGTTTAGGTCGAGACACTAATTAACATGTAATCACCAACATTAGATCAAAGTAAACATAACAATTTACTGTAATTCCAGAATCCCGATGTTCCCGATGTCTGAACATACCGAGCACTAATTCACCTCATAGGCCTATAGGCTACTGTAGCTACACTATAGCCTACTATTGCCAGTTCCTTGCATACACGGCATTTCCATAGATTAGTGGGACAAATTATCGTCATATTTTCGGATATATCATTCACAATGTTCATAGTATCGCAGTGGTCACACCGAAACACAATTAGGCCTATTTCCCACTGTAACATCTGAAATCAAATTTTAAAAAGTTGTTTGGAATGGTTGAATACATTCATTAATGCATATTCACATACTGAAATGGTAGCTGTCATTGACAGTGGAGGGAGGGAGGAACGAAAGATCGGTTTCCGAGGCACGGAGTAGAGGTGGTGGTAGTGGAGGAAGGGAGGGTGCATTTTTAGACTATTGGGACGCACCCCTGGCACTTGAAGAGTCCCTAACAGCAAACACAACAGGAAGCTGTAAGTGCTCAAAGTGAGGTCACTTCCAGAAGAGTGTTTCCAGGTGAGGGGGGGGGGTCTGTCCACAGTGCAAATAATCATCTCTTTATATCACTAAATGCAGCTCATAATTTTTTTTTAAATAAACATACTTTGAAGTAAAATAATCTGAATAAAAAACGGGGAGAAATGCTGCAGAAGTGTGTGGACCCCTCCCCCCCCAGGAGTCAGGTGGAGTGGCTGGGGTTTCCACGGCGACCGGATGAGCACGCTCACTGACGCATGTACAGGCGGATGAGGCCCGTCTGGTGCAGCTGTTGCCATAGTGACATCTCCATGCGCAGGTCGTGGTTAACGAAGAATCTGACGGGCCGGTACTGGTTGTCATAGTAGTGGTCCGAGTACTTCCTGAAATCTGGGGTCATGAAGCCATACGCGCTCACCTTGAACACAGAACACAAACTGTGTAGGCAGGGCTGACGAATAGCGTTATACCTCAAATACAGTTTAACAGAATAACGGTCAGGGATCTGGGCTGTAACTCACAGCTGCAGTATAACGGTCAGGGATCTGGGCTGTAACTCACAGCTGCAGTATAACGGTCAGGGATCTGGGCTGTAACTCACAGCTGCAGTATAACGGTCAGGGATCTGGGCTGTAACTCACAGCTGCAGTATAACGGTCAGGGATCTGGGCTGTAACTCACAGCTGCAGTATAGCGGTCAGGGATCTGGGCTGTAACTCACAGCTGCAGTATAACGGTCAGGGATCTGGGCTGTAACTCACAGCTGCAGTATAACGGTCAGGGATCTGGGCTGTAACTCACAGCTGCAGTATAACGGTCAGGGATCTGGGCTGTAACTCACAGCTGCAGTATAGCGGTCAGGGATCTGGGCTGTAACTCACAGCTGCAGTATAACGGTCAGGGATCTGGGCTGTAACTCACAGCTGCAGTATAGCGGTCAGGGATCTGGGCTGTAACTCACAGTTGCAGTATAACGGTCAGGGATCTGGGCTGTAACTCACAGCTGCAGTATAACGGTCAGGGATCTGGGCTGTAACTCACAGCTGCAGTATAACGGTCAGGGATCTGGGCTGTAACTCACAGCTGCAGTATAACGGTCAGGGATCTGGGCTGTAACTCACAGCTGCAGTATAACGGTCAGGGATCTGGGCTGTAACTCACAGCTGCAGTATAGCGGTCAGGGATCTGGGCTGTAACTCACAGCTGCAGTATAGCGGTCAGGGATCTGGGCTGTAACTCACAGCTGCAGTATAGCGGTCAGGGATCTGGGCTGTAACTCACAGCTGCAGTATAACGGTCAGGGATCTGGGCTGTAACTCACAGCTGCAGTATAACGGTCAGGGATCTGGGCTGTAACTCACAGCTGCAGTATAACGGTCAGGGATCTGGGCTGTAACTCACAGCTGCAGTATAACGGTCAGGGATCTGGGCTGTAACTCACAGCTGCAGTATAGCGGTCAGGGATCTGGGCTGTAACTCACAGCTGCAGTATAACGGTCAGGGATCTGGGCTGTAACTCACAGCTGCAGTATAGCGGTCAGGGATCTGGGCTGTAACTCACAGCTGCAGTATAACGGTCAGGGATCTGGGCTGTAACTCACAGCTGCAGAATAACGGTCAGGGATCTGGGCTGTAACTCACAGCTGCAGTATAACGGTCAGGGATCTGGGCTGTAACTCACAGCTGCAGTATAACGGTCAGGGATCTGGGCTGTAACTCACAGCTGCAGTATAACGGTCAGGGATCTGGGCTGTAACTCACAGCTGCAGTATAACGGTCAGGGATCTGGGCTGTAACTCACAGCTGCAGTATAACGGTCAGGGATCTGGGCTGTAACTCACAGCTGCAGTATAACGGTCAGGGATCTGGGCTGTAACTCACAGCTGCAGTATAACGGTCAGGGATCTGGGCTGTAACTCACAGCTGCAGTATAACGGTCAGGGATCTGGGCTGTAACTCACAGCTGCAGTATAACGGTCAGGGATCTGGGCTGTAACTCACAGCTGCAGTATAACGGTCAGGGATCTGGGCTGTAACTCACAGCTGCAGTATAACGGTCAGGGATCTGGGCTGTAACTCACAGCTGCAGTATAACGGTCAGGGATCTGGGCTGTAACTCACAGCTGCAGTATAACGGTCAGGGATCTGGGCTGTAACTCACAGCTGCAGTATAACGGTCAGGTATCTGGTGAGGAACTCACAGCTGCAGTATAACGGTCAGGGATCTGGGCTGTAACTCACAGCTGCAGTATAACGGTCAGGGATCTGGGCTGTAACTCACAGCTGCAGTATAACGGTCAGGGATCTGGGCTGTAACTCACAGCTGCAGTATAACGGTCAGGGATCTGGGCTGTAACTCACAGCTGCAGTATAACGGTCAGGGATCTGGGCTGTAACTCACAGCTGCAGTATAACGGTCAGGGATCTGGGCTGTAACTCACAGCTGCAGTATAACGGTCAGGGATCTGGGCTGTAACTCACAGCTGCAGTATAGCGGTCAGGGATCTGGGCTGTAACTCACAGCTGCAGTATAACGGTCAGGGATCTGGGCTGTAACTCACAGCTGCAGTATAACGGTCAGGGATCTGGGCTGTAACTCACAGCTGCAGTATAACGGTCAGGGATCTGGGCTGTAACTCACAGCTGCAGTATAACGGTCAGGGATCTGGGCTGTAACTCACAGCTGCAGTATAACGGTCAGGGATCTGGGCTGTAACTCACAGCTGCAGTATAACGGTCAGGGATCTGGGCTGTAACTCACAGCTGCAGTATAACGGTCAGGGATCTGGGCTGTAACTCACAGCTGCAGTATAACGGTCAGGGATCTGGGCTGTAACTCACAGCTGCAGTATAGCGGTCAGGGATCTGGGCTGTAACTCACAGCTGCAGTATAACGGTCAGGGATCTGGGCTGTAACTCACAGCTGCAGTATAACGGTCAGGGATCTGGGCTGTAACTCACAGCTGCAGTATAACGGTCAGGGATCTGGGCTGTAACTCACAGCTGCAGTATAGCGGTCAGGGATCTGGGCTGTAACTCACAGCTGCAGTATAACGGTCAGGGATCTGGGCTGTAACTCACAGCTGCAGTATAGCGGTCAGGGATCTGGGCTGTAACTCACAGCTGCAGTATAACGGTCAGGGATCTGGGCTGTAACTCACAGCTGCAGTATAGCGGTCAGGGATCTGGGCTGTAACTCACAGCTGCAGTATAACGGTCAGGGATCTGGGCTGTAACTCACAGCTGCAGTATAACGGTCAGGGATCTGGGCTGTAACTCACAGCTGCAGTATAACGGTCAGGAATCTGGGCTGTAACTCACAGCTGCAGTATAACGGTCAGGGATCTGGGCTGTAACTCACAGCTGCAGTATAACGGTCAGGGATCTGGGCTGTAACTCACAGCTGCAGTATAACGGTCAGGGATCTGGGCTGTAACTCACAGCTGCAGTATAACGGTCAGGGATCTGGGCTGTAACTCACAGCTGCAGTATAGCGGTCAGGGATCTGGGCTGTAACTCACAGCTGCAGTATAACGGTCAGGGATCTGGGCTGTAACTCACAGCTGCAGTATAACGGTCAGGGATCTGGGCTGTAACTCACAGCTGCAGTATAACGGTCAGGGATCTGGGCTGTAACTCACAGCTGCAGTATAACGGTCAGGGATCTGGGCTGTAACTCACAGCTGCAGTATAACGGTCAGGGATCTGGGCTGTAACTCACAGCTGCAGTATAACGGTCAGGGATCTGGGCTGTAACTCACAGCTGCAGTATAACGGTCAGGGATCTGGGCTGTAACTCACAGCTGCAGTATAACGGTCAGGGATCTGGGCTGTAACTCACAGCTGCAGTATAACGGTCAGGGATCTGGGCTTTAACTCACAGCTGCAGTATAACGGTCAGGGATCTGGGCTTTAACTCACAGCTGCAGTATAACGGTCAGGGATCTGGGCTGTAACTCACAGCTGCAGTATAACAGTCAGGGATCTGGGCTGTAACTCACAGCTGCAGTATAGCGGTCAGGGATCTGGGCTGTAACTCACAGCTGCAGTATAACGGTCAGGGATCTGGGCTGTAACTCACAGCTGCAGTATAACGGTCAGGGATCTGGGCTGTAACTCACAGCTGCAGTATAACGGTCAGGGATCTGGGCTGTAACTCACAGCTGCAGTATAACGGTCAGGGATCTGGGCTGTAACTCACAGCTGCAGTATAACGGTCAGGGATCTGGGCTGTAACTCACAGCTGCAGTATAACGGTCAGGGATCTGGGCTGTAACTCACAGCTGCAGTATAACGGTCAGGGATCTGGGCTGTAACTCACAGCTGCAGTATAACGGTCAGGGATCTGGGCTGTAACTCACAGCTGCAGTATAGCGGTCAGGGATCTGGGCTGTAACTCACAGCTGCAGTATAACGGTCAGGGATCTGGGCTGTAACTCACAGCTGCAGTATAGCGGTCAGGGATCTGGGCTGTAACTCACAGCTGCAGTATAACGGTCAGGGATCTGGGCTGTAACTCACAGCTGCAGTATAACGGTCAGGGATCTGGGCTGTAACTCACAGCTGCAGTATAACGGTCAGGGATCTGGGCTGTAACTCACAGCTGCAGTATAGCGGTCAGGGATCTGGGCTGTAACTCACAGCTGCAGTATAACGGTCAGGGATCTGGGCTGTAACTCACAGCTGCAGTATAACGGTCAGGGATCTGGGCTGTAACTCACAGCTGCAGTATAACGGTCAGGGATCTGGGCTGTAACTCACAGCTGCAGTATAACGGTCAGGGATCTGGACTGTAACTCACAGCTGCAGTATAACGGTCAGGGATCTGGGCTGTAACTCACAGCTGCAGTATAACGGTCAGGGATCTGGGCTTTAACTCACAGCTGCAGTATAACGGTCAGGGATCTGGGCTGTAACTCACAGCTGCAGTATAACGGTCAGGGATCTGGGCTGTAACTCACAGCTGCAGTATAACGGTCAGGGATCTGGGCTGTAACTCACAGCTGCAGTATAACGGTCAGGGATCTGGGCTGTAACTCACAGCTGCAGTATAACGGTCAGGGATCTGGGCTGTAACTCACAGCTGCAGTATAACGGTCAGGGATCTGGGCTGTAACTCACAGCTGCAGTATAACGGTCAGGGATCTGGGCTGTAACTCACAGCTGCAGTATAACGGTCAGGGATCTGGGCTGTAACTCACAGCTGCAGTATAACGGTCAGGGATCTGGGCTGTAACTCACAGCTGCAGTATAACGGTCAGGGATCTGGGCTGTAACTCACAGCTGCAGTATAACGGTCAGGGATCTGGGCTGTAACTCACAGCTGCAGTATAACGGTCAGGGATCTGGGCTGTAACTCACAGCTGCAGTATAACGGTCAGGGATCTGGGCTGTAACTCACAGCTGCAGTATAACGGTCAGGGATCTGGGCTGTAACTCACAGCTGCAGTATAACGGTCAGGGATCTGGGCTGTAACTCACAGCTGCAGTATAACGGTCAGGGATCTGGGCTGTAACTCACAGCTGCAGTATAACGGTCAGGGATCTGGGCTGTAACTCACAGCTGCAGTATAACGGTCAGGGATCTGGGCTGTAACTCACAGCTGCAGTATAACGGTCAGGGATCTGGGCTGTAACTCACAGCTGCAGTATAACGGTCAGGGATCTGGGCTGTAACTCACAGCTGCAGTATAACGGTCAGGGATCTGGGCTGTAACTCACAGCTGCAGTATAACGGTCAGGGATCTGGGCTGTAACTCACAGCTGCAGTATAACGGTCAGGG
This sequence comes from Ilyophis sp. 1 JC-2022, assembly GCA_022702515.1. Classification (NCBI taxonomy): domain Eukaryota; kingdom Metazoa; phylum Chordata; class Actinopteri; order Anguilliformes; family Synaphobranchidae; genus Ilyophis; species Ilyophis sp. 1 JC-2022. Next base: position 2,629,203 of record CM040405.1, read on the forward strand.
ATCTGGACTGTAACTCACAGCTGCAGTATAACGGTCAGGGATCTGGGCTGTAACTCACAGCTGCAGTATAACGGTCAGGGATCTGGGCTGTAACTCACAGCTGCAGTATAACGGTCAGGGATTTAAGGGCGTGTGCTTAAGTTGTGTAATGTAAGGGTGTGTGCTTAAGCTGTGTAATGTAAGAGCGTGTGCTTAAGTTGTGTAATGTAAGGGCGTGTGCTTAAGTTGTGTAATGTAAGAGCGTGTGCTTAAGTTGTGTAATGTAAGGGCGTGTGCTTAAGTTGTGTAATGTAAGGGCGTGTGCTTAAGCTGTGTAATGTAAGGGCGTGTGCGTAAGCTGTGTAATGTAAGAGCGTGTGGGAAATACTGTGAGTGTGTACATACTATTATGACCAATAGACATAACGGCACACCTGTTTTTTACCTGGTCACATGTGTGTAGAGCAGCCAATAGCATGACAGCTCCAGTTGACGGGCGGTACATATTTCTGTACTGGGTCTTCAGAACTGAGGCTCGCAGAAACCTGAAATAAAATCATTCATGCATGCTGAACTGTAATATACTGTAATATACCCTCCCACCCCCACGTGCTCTGCTCCTACAGACCCCGCCCCCAGATACAAACCACGCCCCCAGATACAGACCCCGCCCCTAGTTACAGACTCCTCCCCCAGTTACAGACTCCTCCCCCAGACACAGACTCCACCCCCAGATACAAACCACGCCCCCAGATACAGACCCCGCCCCTAGTAACAGACTCCTCCCCCAGTTACAGACTCCTCCCCCAGTTACAGACTCCTCCCCCAGACACAGACTCCACCCCCACTCCCATTCTGGCTCAGAGGTTTACAGGAAGTGACCCGAGCTCAGGTTATTAAGGGGGATTGTACAGGAAGTGCTGAGGCAATGTAAAACATGTTCCTCTGAAGTGAGTGGGGAGGCACTGAGCCAGGAGAGGCAAGTCTCACCTGTTTCTCAGGTACCTGATGAAGTCGGGGTGGTACATTTTGAATTTCTGAGCCGTCACATGTTCCCCAAAATACGTGGGGGGACTGAGAGGAGACAGAAAAAGCAGAGAAAGGTAAATCTAAAGGCAGTGGGGTTTCAATAAAGCCCTTTACACACAGCAGGTTTTAATCCTCTACACCGGAGTTGAGGATTTCGGGACTGATCCGGGAGTGCAGGCAATCTTCTGGAGGCAACCAGGAAAGGAGAACATGATGCGGGAGAGGAGTGAGGAGACGACTGGGAGGACTGACGCAGTTCGGTGTACAGAGACCGCCGCTCTGCATTGACAGCAGGGGCTATTTTTAATCATGGCTGTATTGCACTTTAATTCACTTGATTGATGTAATGATTCTGTTGGATGTCTTTGTTTGATATGTTTGTTTGTGTGTTGTGGGTCTGCCCCACTGTCTATGTCTTTTTTGTTGTTGCTGGGACTACAACTGAAGTTTCCTAGCGGGAAAATAAAAGTTATTCTATTCTATTATAATCCTGCTTCTCTATTCACTGAAGAACACAGATGACCTTTGATCTGCTCACCTTTTACTGAACTCTGGGCCTCTATCTACAGGCCTGTGAGTCGCTGCCGCCCTGAGCAGGATGTAGTCCCGGTCATGATCTGGTAAAAACACATATCTGGTCTCCTGTGAGAGAGAGAGAGAGAGAGAGAGAGGGGGAGGGACCGAGAGAGTGGGAGAGAGAAAGAGGGAGGGGGATGAGGGGAGGGAGAGGGAGAGAGAGGGGGATGAGGGAGGGAAGAGAGAGAGAGAAAGAGAGGGGGGAGAGGGAGCGAGAGAGAGAGGGAGAGAGAAAACAAGCAGGTAAAAAAATATAGAGTAAATCTGTAAATTGACTGATCTGATAATCAAAACAGTTCATTATTTAAGTACAACAGAATACATGCCTGATGTGTGTGTATACACACTATATACTGTATATGTGCGTGTTAGTGTGTGTGTGTGTGTGAGTGTATAATAATAATAATTTTATTTGTATAGCACTTTTCATACAAAGCATGCAGCTCAAAGTCCTTTCACATTCCAGCCCAGAACAAAAAATTATAAAATATAGCAATAAAAGAAAAACACAATACTGGTTGGGCCTACAAGACAAATACCTCAACAATCAACAAGCATGTGTGTGTGTGTGTGTGTGTGTGTGTGTGTGTTTGTGTGGGTGGGTGTGTGTGTGTGTGTGTGAGTGTATGTGTACATGTGGGTATGTGTGTGAGTGTGTGTCTGTATGTGTGTACCTCAGAGATGGGGGGCCCCTTGTACCCCTCAGATGCGTAGTTGTATAAAGAGTTGCGCATGGTGTTTGTGGAGAATGTGTACAGCGACGTGCGAGAGCCCACATCCTCCTCAAAGCCTTTTATCACTGCACCGTTAGTCCTGCAACACAGAGACACACACACACAAACACACACACACACACACACATAAGCACAGTAAACACCTCTAGCTCCTGTGTGGACCTCTTGATGTGAATGCTTCCCTGACAGGCAGTCACATGACTCAGAGGCAGTCACAAGGCTCAGAGGGAGTCACATGACTCACAGGCAGTCACATGACTCAGAGGCAGTCACAAGGCTCAGAGGCAGTCACATGACTCAGAGGGTTCATATTCCCGGTACAGCCAGCGTATCTGATAGGTTAACCTGCAGATCCTTGGGAAACCCAGGACTGGTTTTATTCACACACTGCAACACTGACATTCATACACTCATATACTGGCTAGTTAGTCCAGACACCGTTTTCCCATGGAAATGTCAGCAAAAACACACTAGCTGAAAGTACAGAGGGATTTTGAAGTTAGAATTTCTTATATTTAAATTTTTAGCTAAACAAAAGGCAACACAGACATTCCCATGTCAGTAACTCGTACATTTTGTCCGATGGGACAGCCCAGCTCATTAGAATGTGAGCTGTGTGCATCGCCCTGGATATGGAATAACACATAAGAAATGAATAAACCGTGATGCGTCCATGCCCACAGTCCCCACCTGAAGACGTAGTCGTGCTGGTCGATTTCCTGACCTTTCTTTGACCCCCGCAGAATCCCGCCGTTCCCCACCACGGCGCATCGGATGCAGGCCGAGCCCTTCGCTCGGCGGTTCCAGTCATCAAACATCCGCCGATTGGCCGATGAGTTCAACACAGACACACAAGCCTCCAGGGCTGCGGAGAGGAAGTCACACAAATAAGACACAGGAAATGACATCACACCAGGAACACCAATCACATCATTGGCTGTGTCAGAAACGGCTCATTATTTACTATAGTGTACTATTTTGGCCTCTTGTCTAGTGTCTGAATTCTCAAATCAAATTTTGCATGCATTTTAGTACACTATAAATATTCCACAATGCAACGTAATATCTAGTAAGCAACCGTGGTTTTGTTTGCAAAATTTTATTATTATTATTGTCTTTTTTTACTTAAAACCAGTTTGTCCACTAAGTGGCATAGTTTACGAGGTAGCTAAAATGTGCTCGCATTAAGCTAGCTTATTAACATCACATTTAAATATTTATAAGTGCTTCTGTAACATTGCTCACCAGAAAATAATAAAAAGATTAAAACCGGTGAGCTGGGCTGGGATATCAGCGGTTTCTTGCTTCCAATGGCTAACTGAAGAACCAGCTCCTGAACTTTACCTGCTGCGACCCCACAGCATGTGGATCACGTTAGCAGTTGTTGTTTTGTATATTGGTTGTGCCTTGTTTTAATTTAACAAAAAAAAAATCTGCCAGTGAGTCCCAAGCCTAGCCAGAACCTCCTGTAGTTATGCAGCAGAGAGGACTGCAGGAGCACCAGAGTGGAGTATCTGGTTATTCTGAGAGTCTGTGCTAAGAACGGACACCAGAAGCCATTTTAATCAAGCCTGCTGTCGAGACAGGAGCCCTGTAGCCTTTCAGAGCACACAAACCCCAGTGTGTGAGGGGATAATACCGATCGTCAGAGCAACAGAGCTGTGTTTAGAGTTTAGAGACAGGGACCTGTACTGTACTGGGACAGGAAATACACCTGTAATCTCACCTGTAATCAGACACCGCTAATCAGCCTGTCCAAATAAACAATGAAGCTTTGCTTGGCCTAAACAGCCTCTGCACACACACACCCAAACACACACACAAACACACACAAACACACACCCAAACACACACACACACACACACACACACACCCAAACACAAACACACCCACACACACACAAACACACACCCAAACACACACACAAACACACCCACACACACACAAACACACACGCAAACACACACACACACAAACACAAACACACAAACACACACCCAAACACACACACACACACCCAAACACACACACACACACACACACACACACACACACACACACACACTGTCTTTCTGTCTCTCTCTCACACAAAATATACACACTCTCATTTCTCTCTCACTCTTTCCACACACATCACACAGAGACCACATTACACAAGTGACAAGCCACAGCCTATGTGGTGTGTGAGGTGTGTGTGTGTGTGTGTGTTTTGAGATGTGTGTAAAAAGTGTGTGTGCGGTGTGCGTGACAGCTCTTACTGTGGAAGTCGACGCCCCCCCAGCCATGAGCTCCGGGATATTTGCTGAGACGCTGGTACTCAGCTGGGGTGGCATGACCCTGCCACTGCAGAACAGGGATCTGCGGCAGGAACCGCCTCCCAAAATCAGTACCCACAATCCTCTGCGCAATCCCCACAGAGCAGTTCTGAGGCAGGGCGAGAGAGCATGAGGCTTCACTAAGAGAGAGAGTGTCTGTAATTGTGTCTATTGATTGAGTCATTTTAAAATAAATATACAGAAATGCTGCCCATCACTTGCAAATGCTCCATCAGGATAACACATTAAGGCTGAAAGGCTGATTTCCACCGTGGTCCCACAGGAAGGGGAAGCAGGATAGTGGGGAAAGAGGAAGAGGAAGAAGAGGAGAGGCAGCCATTCAGCAGGTTAAGTCGGGTACAGCAACAGCAACAGTCATTAAAAATCCATATCAAACTCAATACATAGAATACATTAATATTTCCTTATTACCCAATACATTACGTCCGTTGTCCTTCCAAAGTTTCTAAGAAATTACAGCTGCCTTAAACTCACAAATACATAATAACAACATGAAAAACATTATAGACACAAATTCACTATATAAAGACTAAGTTCCTTTACCCATCAGCCATTTTTTTTATTGTGGTCTTAAAGCTACGGAAAAGTTTAAATTTCCATTGTATGACAGTTTCCTTTACTAAATTGTCCCTGACTCTAGGGGGCTGAATCTCCCACATACCAAAAAAAGCTCACTGGTACACACTGATTTTAAATAATTAATATATAAAATAAATAGTAATAGCCCCAGAACACTCCCTTGGGAAACTCCACAGACTAATGCTTTCGCTTGTGTCAAAGTGCCACTAATATCAACCATATCACAGAGAGGCTTTAACTCACAGATATGGGAATATGCTGCAACTGTGTCTATCACAGAGATGCTTTAACTCACAGATAGGGGAATATGCTGCAACTGTGTCTATCACAGAGAGGCTTTAACTCACAGATAGGGGAATATACTGCAACTGTGTCTATCACAGAGAGGCTTTAACTCACAGATAGGGGAATATGCTGCAACTGTGTCTATCACAGAGGCTTTAACTCACAGATAGGGGAATATACTGCAACTGTGTCTATCACAGAGAGGCTTTAACTCACAGATAGGGGAATATGCTGCAACTGTGTCTATCACAGAGAGGCTTTAACTCACAGATAGGGGAATATGCTGCAACTGTGTTTATCACAGAGAGGCTTTAACTCACAGATAGGGGAATATGCTGCAACTGTGTTTATCACAGGGAGGCTTTAACTCACAGATAGGGGAATATGCTGCAACTGTGTTTATCACAGAGAGGCTTTAACTCACAGATACGGGAATATGCTGCAACTGTGTCTATCACAGAGAGGTTTTAACTCACAGATAGGGGAATATGCTGCAACTGTGTCTATCACAGAGAGGCTTTAACTCACAGATAGGGGAATATGCTGCAACTGTGTCTATCACAGAGAGGCTTTAACTCACAGATAGGGGAATATGCTGCAACTGTGTATATCACAGAGGCTTTAACTCACAGATAGGGGAATACTGCAACTGTGTCTATCACAGAGAGGCTTTAACTCACAGATAGGGGAATATGCTGCAACTGTGTTTATCACAGAGAGGCTTTAACTCACAGATAGGGGAATATGCTGCAACTGTGTCTATCACAGAGAGGCTTTAACTCACAGATAGGGGAATATGCTGCAACTGTGTCTATCACAGAGGCTTTAACTCACAGATAGGGGAATATACTGCAACTGTGTCTATCACAGAGAGGCTTTAACTCACAGATAGGGGAATATGCTGCAACTGTGTTTATCACAGAGAGGCTTTAACTCACAGATACGGGAATATGCTGCAACTGTGTCTATCACAGAGAGGTTTTAACTCACAGATAGGGGAATATGCTGCAACTGTGTCTATCACAGAGAGGCTTTAACTCACAGATAGGGGAATATACTGCAACTGTGTCTATCACAGAGAGGCTTTAACTCACAGATAGGGGAATATGCTGCAACTGTGTCTATCACAGAGAGGCTTTAACTCACAGATAGGGGAATATGCTGCAACTGTGTCTATCACAGAGAGGCTTTAACTCACAGATAGGGGAATATGCTGCAACTGTGTCTATCACAGAGAGGCTTTAACTCACAGATACGGGAATATGCTGCAACTGTGTTTATCACAGAGAGGCTTTAACTCACAGATAGGAAAATATGCTGCAACTGTGTTTATCACAGAGAGGCTTTAACTCACAGATAGGGGAATATGCTGCAACTGTGTCTATCACAGAGAGGCTTTAACTCACAGATAGGGGAATATGCTGCAACTGTGTCTATCACAGAGAGGCTTTAACTCACAGATACGGGAATATGCTGCAACTGTGTCTATCACAGAGAGGTTTTAACTCACAGATAGGGGAATATGCTGCAACTGTGTCTATCACAGAGAGGCTTTAACTCACAGATAGGGGAATATGCTGCAACTGTGTCTATCACAGAGAGGCTTTAACTCACAGATAGGGGAATATGCTGCAACTGTGTCTATCACAGAGAGGCTTTAACTCACAGATAGGGGAATATGGTGCAACTGTGTTTATCACAGAGATGCTTTAACTCACAGATAGGGGAATATGCTGCAACTGTGTCTATCACAGAGAGGCTTTAACTCACAGATAGGGGAATATGCTGCAACTGTGTTTATCACAGAGAGGCTTTAACTCACAGATAGGGGAATATGCTGCAACTGTGTCTATCACAGAGAGGCTTTAACTCACAGATAGGGGAATATGCTGCAACTGTGTCTATCACAGAGAGGCTTTAACTCACAGATAGGGGAATATGCTGCAACTGTGTCTATCACAGAGATGCTTTAACTCACAGATAGGGGAATATGCTGCAACTGTGTCTATCACAGAGAGGCTTTAACTCACAGATAGGGGAATATGCTGCAACTGTGTCTATCACAGAGAGGCTTTAACTCACAGATAGGGGAATATACTGCAACTGTGTTTATCACAGAGAGGCTTTAACTCACAGATAGGGGAATATGCTGCAACTGTGTCTATCACAGAGATGCTTTAACTCACAGATAGGGGAATATACTGCAACTGTGTTTATCACAGAGAGGCTTTAACTCACAGATAGGGGAATATGCTGCAACTGTGTCTATCACAGAGAGGCTTTAACTCACAGATAAAGCCAGCAGATCATCCTGACTGTACTGATCTCCAATGAATGGCGGATCAGTGGGTGTGTGGAGAAGTAGGGGTGGCGGCGGTGGTTCGGGGGTCCCGGGGGGTGCTGGGGGGGGGTGTGTGGTTTGATGGAGTGGTTTTGGGGTGCCCGGGTGCTCCAGGTGTCCAGTGGGGGTCTTGCTGCCCCCTAAACTGCATGCACAGAAAGCAATGGCTCAGCAACAGAGACACATCTGGAACAAAGACCAAGCAGCATCATCAGCTCCCTCTCTCCCTCCTTCCCTCCGTCCCTCCTTCCCTCTCTCCCTCCTTCCCTCTTTCCCTCCTTCCCTCCCTCCTTCCCTCTTTCCTTCCCTCTCTCCCTCCTTCCCTCCCTCACTCCTTCCCTCCCTCCCTCTCTCTCTCCCTCCTTCCCTCCCTCCCTCCCTCTCTCTGCCTTTCCCCTCATCTCCCCTATCTCTCTCCCTCCCCTATCTCTTTCTCTCACTCCCTCTCCTCCCTCTCTTTAGCATTGACCACAGAAAACCACCACATCCCACTGGATTCACCAGATCTCTCTGAAAGAGACACAGCAGAGCAGAAAGAGATGACAGCGTGAAGCACACTACCACTACGTCCCCATGCAGGTGGCTTACCTGGCGGGGTGTGGGCGTGGCTGTGGGGCGGGGCCGGGGGTCTGCATGCGTTGGGGCAGGTGGACCTCCAGGCTAAAGCACAGGATGTAGAGTACGAGCAGAGTGCACACCCCCAGGAAAGACATGCCCAGCGGCGACCGCACACCGCCTGCTGTCATGGCAACACTGTGGCCAGGAAACCAGGACTCTGGAGGGGGGCATGGGTGGGGTTCCGCACCGGGCTCCCCGCAGCGGTCACATGGGAGGGTCCCCTTAACTAGCGTCCTGGGACAGAGAGAGACTGTTATTACTACTAGTACTAGAATACATTTATGTCTACATTATATAAACCCCAATTCCACAAAAGTTGGGACAGTACTGAAAATGCACATAAAATGCATCTTTTACAAATATCTAATTGAAAACAGTACAAAAACAATAAATTTTACATTATCAACATTATCAATACGCTAATTCCGAATTTGATGCCTGCAACACATTCCAAAATAGTTGGGACAGGGGCAAAAAAGAAAAATTGGGAAGTTCAAAAAACACCTGTTTTAAACATTCCACAGGTAAACAGGTGATGCCATCATGACTGATTATAAAAGGATATCAAAATACTCTTGATATCTTATTTTCAGGTTATTTTACAAGCGAAACTATAAGCTCTCTGCATTTGAATGGATCTCGATGGGAATTGGGGGGTGGGACTAGAATGAACTGTCAGATATGCAGTAGATATGCAGTAGATATGCAGTGGATATGCAGTAGATATGCAGTAGATATGCAGTAGATATGCAGTGGATATGCAGTAGATATGCAGTAGATATGCAGTGGATATGCAGTAGATATGCAGTAGATATGCAGTGGATATGCAGTAGATATGCAGTGGATATGCAGTAGATATGCAGTAGATATGCAGTAGATATGCAGTAGATATGCAGTAGATATGCAGTAGATATGCAGTGGATATGCAGTAGATATGCAGTAGATATGCAGTGGATATGCAGTGGATATGCAGTAGATATGCAGTGGATATGCAGTAGATATGCAGTAGATATGCAGTAGATATGCAGTGGATATGCAGTGGATATGCAGTGGATATGCAGTGGATATGCAGTAGATATGCAGAAGATATGCAGTAGATATGCAGTGGATATGCAGTAGATATGCAGTGGATATGCAGTGGATATGCAGTAGATATGCAGTGGATATGCAGTGGATATGCAGTGGATATGCAGTAGATATGCAGTGGATATGCAGTAGATATGCAGTAGATATGCAGTGGATATGCAGTAGATATGCAGTAGATATGCAGTAGATATGCAGTAGATATGGTTGGATCACTTGAAGGGTTGTTTTTCCTCACTTATTTTACCATAGAGTTCAATAGGAAAATGAGTCAGGAGAAACAACCCTTAAAGTGATCCATCCATATCTACTGCATATGTGGCAGCAGACCCTTAAAACTGATTATGACATCATAGCCTGCTGACCCTTAAAGACAATTATGGCATCTTGTTCAGACAGAAAACAAGCCACACACAGACAGGAAGCAAGCCACACACAGACAGGAAGCAAGCCACACACAGACAGGAAACAAGCCATACACAGGCAGGAAACAAGCCATACACTGGCAGGAAACAAGCCACACACAGACAGGAAACAAGACATACACTGGCAGGAAACAAGCCATACACTGGCAGGAAACAAGCCACACACTGGCAGGAAACAAGCCACACACAGACAGGAAACAAGCCATACACTGGCAGGAAACAAGCCACACACTGGCAGGAAACAAGCCACACGCAGACAGGAAACAAGCCACACACTGGCAGGAAACAAGCCACACACAGACAGGAAACAAGCCACACACTGGCAGGAAACAAGACATACACTGGCAGGAAACAAGCCACACACACTTTCCCCTCCAAAGAGGATTTATAATAGTTCTAATCAATTCATTTAAATGTGTGTAGCACTTTTTACATAGTTACATAGGCAATTGTCACAGAGCAGGTTTACAATAATGTTGTCTCAGGCAGGCTTGGAAAGTTTGGGAGTACTGTTCAAAATTTTACTAAAGATCTAATTTTTCTGTACGTATGTCATTGGGTGAGGCAGAGCAGCTCTGTGTCCATTTCTTTTTTGGCTGCTGTGGGAGCACAACCTCTCTTCTCGGGACAGCCAAGTCTCCCTGTGGAGGCCCGTCTCTGTTGCAAGGCTGTGCTCAATGAGTCTGTACTTTTGTGTTTTCATGAGTTTACCATCACGGTGTTCAGGTTGTGCGCCACAGTGTATTCTCCTTTTAGGGCCAGATAACATTCTAATTTGATTATACGTTTTTTCGTTTGAGTTTCCCAATGAGTAATGTCATGTTGTTTCTGTTGCTTTATAATGTGGTTGATTATGATTGGTATTGTTGGTATGTAGCAGTCCTGAGACTGCAGGGTGTTAGTGAGCTGCAGGGCGTTAGTGAGCTGAGTTGGGGGGTCTCTTTTCCAGGCTCAGTTCTTGGCATTACAGGGTCTTGATGAGTTGCAATCTCTCTCTCTGTTATTCATGATGGGTGTGTGTGTGTGTGTGTGTGTGTGTGTGTGTTTGTAGTGGTGTGTCACTGGTGTTATTTCTGAAAAGTTGTGTTATTCATGATGGGTGTGTGTGTGTGCATGTCTGTTTATAGCGATGTGTCACTGGTGTGCTTTTAATATCTGGTCATCTAATTCTTTCCAAAACATCTGGCATTCAAGTGGGTTTTTGACTGTTTATGATTATTAATTCTATGGTGTAGAATTAATTATACGGTGTTCCACCCCCCTGCTCAACAAACCCACTCTTAACCCATATCACCCCCTGCTCAACAAACCCACTCTTAACCCATATCACCTTCCTGCTCAACAAACCCACTCTTAACCCATATCACCTTCCTGCTCAACAAACCCACTCTTAACCCATATCACCCCCTGCTCAACAAACCCACTCTTAACCCATATCACCCCCTGCTCAACAAACCCACTCTTAACCCATATCACCCCCCCTGCTCAACAAACCCACTCTTAACCCATATCACCCCCTGCTCAACAAACCCACTCTTAACCCATATCACCCCCTGCTCAACAAACCCACTCTTAACCCATATCACCCCCCTGCTCAACAAACCCACTCTTAACCCATATCACCTTCCTGCTCAACAAACCCACTCTTAACCCATATCACCCCCCTGCTCAACAAACCCACTCTTAACCCATATCACCCCCCTACTCAACAAACCCACTCTTAACCCATATCACCCCCCTACTCAACAAACCCACTCTTAACCCATATCACCCCCCTGCTCAACAAACCCACTCTTAACCCATATCACCCCCCTGCTCAACAAACCCACTCTTAACCCATATCACCCCCTGCTCAACAAACCCACTCTTAACCCATATCACCCCCTGCTCAACAAACCCACTCTTAACCCATATCACCCCCCCTGCTCAACAAACCCACTCTTAACCCATATCACCCCCTGCTCAACAAACCCACTCTTAACCCATATCACCTTCCTGCTCAACAAACCCACTCGTAACCCATATCACCCCCTGCTCAACAAACCCACTCTTAACCCATATCACCCCCCCTGCTCAACAAACCCACTCTTAACCCATATCACCCCCCTGCTCAACAAACCCACTCTTAACCCATATCACCCCCTGCTCAACAAACCCACTCTTAACCCATATCACCTTCCTGCTCAACAAACCCACTCTTAACCCATATCACCCCCTGCTCAACAAACCCACTCTTAAACCCTCTGTCATCCAAAACTGTAGTCCTGTCTCTCTTCTGCCTTTTCTTCCCAAAACTCTTGAATGTGCTGTTTTCAACCTCTCTGCAGCTTTTGACACAATTGCCCATCATATCCTGCTGTATTCTCAGACAACCTTGGGGATCTGTGGCCTATTGAGCATGTCAGGAAACATCCAGTGCAGCTGAAGAATTAGAACAATACATTATATGACCAACCCCCCACCTCCAAACAAAAATAAAATAAGCACCATTGTCATAAGATGGCCTTGGTGATAAATTTATGTTTTTATAGTGACTGTTTAAATCACGAGGAACCACTAACTGCTAACAGGAAGTGCTGACAGATACTATAACCTCCTGTGCCACTCTCTGTGTATATTCTGTTAAGGGTTGTTAAAACCTTACGAAACAACAAAACAGAGATCAATAAAGATCTGAGCAAACACGTAAACCCCCAGGAAATATATTCCCTGCAGGGAGACACACAAATGTATAACTTATAGAGAGATATATTTCCTGCAGGGAGACACACAAATGTATAACTTATAGAGAAATATATTTCCTGCAGGGAGACGCACAAATGTATAACTTGTTATAACTAAAGGTAATAGTGGTCAAAACTAAAACTTATCAACCCAAATACAAAATGTGAAGTAGAAGGCTGGTAGTTTAAGACTGGTAACAGTTAGCAGAAAAACACTCTGCACATCTCACAATAAGCAAACATGAGACCTTTCAGAATATTATTTCACTGTTTTTTGGAATGCTAAAGTTAACTTGGTTATGTGAAACAAAAAACTTTATAAATGAGTGAGCCCAAAGAGTTAAAAAAAACTTGTTGTAATAGCCATGTTGTTTTGTAAATCAAATGCGATTGCAAACAAGCCATCTCATATATTTATTTTCTTACGATTCTGAATCTAACAGGGCTAAGGAGAACACACAAACTCAAAGATTCTGAATCAGAAATGGGTTTTTACCTTAACATGTTTTGCTCAGCCTGTACACAGCTTGCGTGACCTGAGCACACAGAATTCGTACTGTACTGAGCTGCAGATAAACAAGGCGTCCTAACTGAACAGCACAGTGCAGCGTGTACAACACGTTTACCACAGTTCATCATTTCAGCTGCAGTCAACTGATGGGCTGTCCCCTCATAGGGCAAACCCATGACATGTCTATGTCCACATCCTGTTGAGTGCTTTCGATCTTTTCAAGCTGAAAAGGGTTTTTTCTTCAAAAGTGAAAGTAATCCTAGGGCATCCTCGACAGCGGTCGTCTGTGGTCAACCAGGTTGTTTCCTATTGCTGAGCTCACCAGTGCATTCTTGCTTCCTAACAATGTATCTAATAGTTGATTTTGACGTACCCAATGTTTTGGTTATGTCTCTGATTGATTTATTATGATTTTCCAGTCTCATGATGGCCTGCTTTACTGGCGTTGACACGCTTTTGCTCCTCAAGTTGAGAGACAACAGCAACAGATTGCAAATGCAAATTCCTCACCTCTAATCAACTCTAGACATTTTCTTAGCTCTTTATTGCAAGAACTAATGATTCAAAGACACACAGCCAAGAAACAGCTGAGCAGAAATTCGTTAATTACTTTTGCTCTCCTAAAATGGGGGGATTATGTCCAAAAATGGCTGTAATTCACATATAACCTGATATGGATATAAACTCCCTCAAATTAAAGCTGACAGTCTGCACTTTACCCTTAAAGTCACTGCTTCATTTCAAATCCAATGTGCTGGAGTACACAGCCAAAACAACAAAGCTTGTGTCACGGCCTGAATGCTTAGGGAGTGTGCTGTATAAGTGTGTGTAATACAGTGATAGGAATGCATGGCCCCCCTCCTCCCTGTGAGAAACAGCAGTGTCATACGGTGCCACTCTCCCCCGCAAGATTGCCCTGACAACTCAGTCCCCACCCCCTTCCCCTGGTAATAAACGTCTTTCCTGGGGGGGGGGGGCTCAAACCTCCCCGCCTCTGTCAGCCGCAAGTTCATCTGCAGCCGCTTTTCTATAAAACGCACAGCGGCCATTTATCCACACATCTCACAAACCAAACACAACATCCTTAAAGCACGAACATCTCACAAACCAAACACAACATCCTTAAAGCACGAATATCTCACAAACCAAACACAACATCCTTAAAGCATGAATATCTCACAAACCAAACACAACATCCTTAAAGCATGAATATCTCACAAACCAAACACAACATCCTTAAAGCATGAATATCTCACAAACCAAACACAACATCCTTAAAGCATGAATATCTCACAAACCAAACACAACATCCTTAAAGCATGAATATCTCACAAACCAAACACAACATCCTTAAAGCATGAATATCTCACAAACCAAACACAACATACTTAAAGCACGAATATCTCACAAACCAAACACAACATCCTTAAAGCACGAATATCTCACAAACCAAACACAACATCCTTAAAGCACGAACACCTCACAAACCAAACACAACATCCTTAAAGCACGAACATCTCACAAACCAAACACAACATCCTTAAAGCACGAACACCTCACAAACCAAACACAACATCCTTAAAGCACGAATATCTCACAAACCAAACACAACATCCTTAAAGCATGAATATCTCACAAACCAAACACAACATCCTTAAAGCATGAACATCTCACAAACCAAACACAACATCCTTAAAGCATGAACATCTCACAAACCAAACACAACATCCTTAAAGCATGAACATCTCACAAACCAAACACAACATCCTTAAAGCACGAACATCTCACAAACCAAACACAACATCCTTAAAGCATGAATATCTCACAAACCAAACACAACATCGTTAAAGCATGAATATCTCACAAACCAAACACAACATCCTTAAAGCACGAACATCTCACAAACCAAACACAACATCCTTAAAGCATGAATATCTCACAAACCAAACACAACATCCTTAAAGCATGAATATCTCACAAACCAAACACAACATCCTTAAAGCATGAATATCTCACAAACCAAACACAACATCCTTAAAGCACGAACATCTCACAAACCAAACACAACATCCTTAAAACATGAATATCTCACAAACCAAACACAACATCCTTAAAGCATGAATATCTCACAAACCAAACACAACATCCTTAAAGCATGAATATCTCACAAACCAAACACAACATCCTTAAAGCATGAATATCTCACAAACCAAACACAACATCCTTAAAGCATGAACATCTCACAAACCAAACACAACATGGAGTGGTTTCGCTCCTGTCACCTGTCATCACAGGCACCCCAGAATGGGACATCCAGAGAGGATCTGTCCTGCCACACGCCGTACTGATAATGCTAAAGAACGGGACATTATAATGGGAGTATTGTTATTTTAATGCTAATACTGATAATGCTATATTATAATGGGATTATTGTTATTTTAATGCTAATACTGATAATGCTAAAGAGGAGGCAGCTCACACAGAGGAAGTAAAATCAGAGCTGTTCCCAAACAAGAAGCTGATCAACCATTTCCATAAAACTATAACTACAAGCATGTATCCATAACGCCCATAATTAGGGCCTGTCCCTCAGACAGGCTTATGGGAGCTGGTAGGTGCATATGTACAATGAACCAGATTTTCATGTTCAACACAAACTTCCTCTCATTTTCCCCTCTATCAGAACCAACCGCCCCCCCCTCAACGGGTGTGGAATCACAGGGCAGAATTCTACTCACCTGGGTCCAGTGTACAGGTAAGTGTGGAATCAAGTGGGAAAGTTTCTCTGTGTCCAAACACCTCCGATTCTCAGAGATTTCTGAACTCTACAGTGCCCAGAGGGGGGTGGAGACTTTCTCTAAACAGAAACAGCTGCTGGACCTCCCCCAACGCCCTCAGGAGAGAGAGAGAGAGAGAGAGAGAGAGAGAGAGAGAGAGAGAGGGAGGGAGGGAGGGAGGGGGAGAGAGAGAGAGAGAGAGAGAGAGAGAGAGAGAGAACTAAAGAAAGAGAAAGAGGGGAAGGATGTACATGATTATATTGGGCGCACACTGTTTCCCAAACTTTACTCTGGAATAAACTTGTTTCACAACAGTTGTTATAAAACACACACACACATACACTCTGTTTCTCTTTCTGACACACACACACACACACACATACACTCTGTTTCTCTTTCTGACACACACACACACACACACACAGTGTCTTTCTTTCTCTCACACTCACAGACACACACACTCTGTTTCTTTTTCTCACACACACACAGACAGTCTCTCTCTCTCTCTCTCTCTCTCTCACACACACTCACACACACACAGACAGTCTCTCTCTCTTTCTCACACACACAGACAGTCTCTCTCTCTCTCTCTCTCTCTCACACACACACTCACACTCACACACACAGTCTCTCTCTCACACACACACACTCACACACAGTCTCTCTCTCTCTCTCTCTCACACACACTCACACACACACTCTGTCTCTCTTTGTCACACACATAGCTTGTCTTGTAAAACCTCAGTCTGTTTCCTTCCCCAATAACAGTGGAAATGGTAAAAAAGCAAAAGAGTACAGACAACAGTGCCACCTGCACAAAGTCCATCACCTCAATCTGTCATCAATTCACAAGAATAAGAACATGAACTATGCTCACAGTTTAGCTAAATCACCAAATGTGACTAAATGTTATGCGTGTGGATTAAACTACAGGTTTACCTTTCATGGGCCTCCAAGCCAATACATGTCACCTCTGGCAGGTAGGAGACCAGTTTCAGGCCGAAGCAGGTACTACAGCTGTAGAAGGGTTACTTAATCCCCATGGCTGAACGCTTTTATGGGGAGGTGGGGAGCTAAGATCACTCATTTTGTCTTTTGGGGTTTAACCCTGTTTGTAGTCCTGCTTGTTATAATCTTCTGTATTAGACTTATGTGTACTGCATGCATTAAAGGCGCGACTACATCGGTTATGATTTCTCGGCGAGTCTCATATTATGCTGATCATCCTGAGAAGGAAATAAATGATGCTTTTGCTGAATTTTGTAAAATTTTAACTGAACTGTTAGTATCGTCCTTCTAAGGACAAAAGGGGAGAGTGTGAAAGTTTCAGTAATTCTAAAAATGAATATTATATAACCTGTAGAACCTGAGGGCCTTGTGGCCTTGCTCTTGGCCTAGTTTGCGTGCTGCTGTGTGATTTAAGGGAACTGCTTGGAAACCATAATAAAACTCTTCTCCCGCCTGTGTCTGATTGTGTGTCTAGAACCAGGGCTGTGAGGTCTTAGGTCAGGGGGCTGGAACCAGGGCTGTGAGGCCTTAGGTCAGGGGGCTGGAACCAGGGCCGTGAGGTCTTAGGTCAGGGGGCTGGAACCAGGGCCGTAAGGTCTTAGGTCAGGGGGCTGGAACCAGGGCTGTGAGGTCTTAGGTCAGGGGGCTGGAACCAGGGCCGTGAGGCCTTAGGTCAGGGGGGCTGGAACCAGGGCTGTGAGGCCTTAGGTCAGGGGGCTGGAACCAGAGCCGTGAGGCCTTAGGTCAGGGGGCTGGAACCAGGGCTGTGAGGTCTTAGGTCAGGGGGCTGGAACCAGAGCCGTGAGGTCTTAGGTCAGGGGGCTGGAACCAGGGCCGTAAGGTCTTAGGTCAGGGGGCTGGAACCAGAGCCGTGAGGCCTTAGGTCAGGGGGCTGGAACCAGGGCCGTGAGGTCTTAGGTCAGGGGGCTGGAACCAGGGCCGTAAGGTCTTAGGTCAGGGGGCTGGAACCAGGGCTGTGAGGCCTTAGGTCAGGGGGCTGGAACCAGGGCTGTGAGGCCTTAGGTCAGGGGGCTGGAACCAGGGCTGTGAGGTCTTAGGTCAGGGGGCTGGAACCAGAGCCGTGAGGCCTTAGGTCAGGGGGCTGGAACCAGGGCCGTGAGGTCTTAGGTCAGGGGGCTGGAACCAGGGCCGTAAGGTCAGGGGGCTGGAACCAGGGCTGTGAGGTCTTAGGTCAGGGGGCTGGAACCAGGGCTGTGAGGCCTTAGGTCAGGGGGCTGGAACCAGGGCCGTGAGGCCTTAGGTCAGGGGGCTGGAACCAGGGCCGTAAGGTCTTAGGTCAGGGGGCTGGAACCAGGGCTGTGAGGCCTTAGGTCAGGGGGCTGGAACCAGGGCTGTGAGGCCTTAGGTCAGGGGGCTGGAACCAGAGCCGTGAGGCCTTAGGTCAGGGGGCTGGAACCAGGGCCGTGAAGTCTTAGGTCAGGGGGCTGGAACCAGGGCCGTAAGGTCTTAGGTCAGGGGGCTGGAACCAGGGCCGTAAGGTCTTAGGTCAGGGGGCTGGAACCAGGGCCGTAAGGTCTTAGGTCAGGGGGCAGGAACCAGGGTTGTGAGGCCTTAGGTCAGGGGGCTGGAACCAGGGCTGTGAGGCCTTAGGTCAGGGGGCTGGAACCAGAGCCGTGAGGCCTTAGGTCAGGGGGCTGGAACCAGGGCCGTGAGGTCTTAGGTCAGGGGGCTGGAACCAGGGCCATAAGGTCTTAGGTCAGGGGGCTGGAACCAGGGCTGTGAGGCCTTAGGTCAGGGGGCTGGAACCAGGGCTGTGAGGCCTTAGGTCAGGGGGCTGGAACCAGGGCTGTGAGGCCTTAGGTCAGGGGGCTGGAACCAGGGCTGTGAGGCCTTAGGTCAGGGGGCTGGAACCAGAGCCGTGAGGCCTTAGGTCAGGGGGCTGGAACCAGGGCCGTAAGGTCAGGGGGCTGGAATCAGGGCTGTGAGGTCTTAGGTCAGGGGGCTGGAACCAGGGCTGTGAGGCCTTAGGTCAGGGGGCTGGAACCAGGGCCGTGAGGTCTTAGGTCAGGGGGCTGGAACCAGGGCTGTAAGGTCTTAGGTCAGGGGGCTGGAACCAGGGCCGTAAGGTCTTAGGTCAGGGGGCTGGAACCAGGGCTGTGAGGCCTTAGGTCAGGGGGCTGGAACTAGGGCCATGAGGTCTTAGGTCAGGGGGCTGGAACCAGGGCTGTGAGGCCTTAGGTCAGGGGGCTGGAACCAGGGCTGTAAGGTCTTAGGTCAGGGGGCTGGAACCAGGGCCATGAGGCCTTAGGTCAGGGGGCTGGAACCAGGGCTGTGAGGCCTTAGGTCAGGGGGCTGGAACCAGGGCTGTAAGGTCAGGGGGCTGGAACCAGGGCCGTGAGGCCTTAGGTCAGGGGGCTGGAACCAGGGCCGTGAGGCCTTAGGTCAGGGGGCTGGAACCAGGGCCGTGAGGCCTTAGGTCAGGGGGCTGGAACCAGGGCCGTGAGGCCTTAGGTCAGGGGGCTGGAACCAGGGCCGTGAGGCCTTAGGTCAGGGGGCTGGAACCAGGGCAAAACAATGAACTGTGTGAGAGGAGGACAGTCTCTATCCTGTTTTGTATAATCAAAAGCGTATAAGTATGAAGGCTTGTTTTGTGAAACGTCAGAATGGACACTGACCGAATGATGTGTATATTCTCCATGTATATGCATGAATAAAACTTCTTGAATTTCACCAGTCCGAACCTCAGAGTGGCTTAATTCCACAACAGTACCCAAACGCTGTCAGTGTGTGTCTGTACCCAAACGCTGTCAGTGTGTGTCTGTACCCAAACGCTGTCAGTGTGTGTCTGTACCCAAACGCTGTCAGTATGTCTGCACCCAAATGCTGTCAGTGTGTTTGTACCCAAACGCTGTCAGTGTGTGTCTGTACCCAAACGCTGTCAGTGTGTGTCTGTACCCAAACGCTGTCAGTGTGTGTCTGTACCCAAACGCTGGCAGTGTGCGTCTGTACACAAACGCTGTCAGTGTGTGTCTGTACCCAAACGCTGTCAGTGTGTGTCTGTACCCAAACGCTGTCAGTGTGTGTCTGTACCCAAACGCTGTCAGTGTGTCTGCACCCAAATGCTGTCAGTGTGTGTCTGTACCCAAACGCTGTCAGTGTGTGTCTGTACCCAAACGCTGTCAGTGTGTGTCTGCACCCAAACGCTGTCAATGTGTGTCTGCACCCAAACGCTGTCAGTGTGTCTGTACCCAAATGCTGTCAGTGTGTGTCAGTACACAAACGCTGTCAGTGTGTGTCAGTACACAAACGCTGTCAGTGTGTGTCTGTACCCAAATGCTGTCAGTGTGTGTCTGCACCCAAATGCTGTCAGTGTGTCTGTACCCAAATGCTGTCAGTGTGTGTCTGTACCCAAACGCTGTCAGTGTGTGTCTGTACACAAACGCTGTCAGTGTGTGTCTGTACACAAACGCTGTCAGTGTGTGTCTGTACCCAAACGCTGTCAGTGTGTATCTGTACCCAAACGCTGTCAGTGTGTCTGCACCCAAATGCTGTCAGTGTGTGTCTGTACCCAAACGCTCTGTGTGTGTCTGTACCCAAACGCTGTCAGTGTGTGTCTGTACCCAAACGCTGTCAGTGTGTGTCTGCACCCAAACGCTGTCAGTGTGTGTCTGTACCCAAACGCTGTCAGTGTGTTTCTGTACCCAAACGCTGCCAGTGTGTGTTTGTACCCAAATGCTGTCAGTGTGTCTGTACCCAAACGCTGTCAGTGTGTGTCTGTACCCAAATGCTGCCAGTGTGTGTTTGTACCCAAATGCTGTCAGTGTGTCTGTACCCAAACGCCTGTCATTGTGTGTCTGTACCCAAACGCTGTCAGTGTGTGTCTGTACCCAAATGCTGCCAGTGTGTGTTTGTACCCAAATGCTGTCAGTGTGTCTGTACCCAAATGCTGTCAGTGTGTGTCTGTACCCAAAAGCTGTCAGTGTGTGTCTGTACCCAAATGCTGTCAGTGTGTGTCTGTACCCAGAGTCAGTGTGTGTCTGTACCCAAACGCTGTCAGAGTGTGTCTGTACCCAAATGCTCTCAGTGTGTGTCTGTACCCAAACGCTGTCAGTGTGTGTCTGTACCCAAACGCTGTCAGTGTGTGTCTGTACCCAAACGCTGTCAGTGTGTGTCTGCACCCAAACGCTGTCATTGTGTGTCTGTACCCAAACGCTGTCAGTGTGTGTCTGTACCAAAATGCTGCCAGTGTGTGTCTGTACCCAAATGCTGCCAGTGTGTGTCTGTACCCAAATGCTGCCAGTGTGTGTCTGTACCCAAATGCTGCCAGTGTGTGTTTGTACCCAAATGCTGTCAGTGTGTCTGTACCCAAATGCTGTCAGTGTGTGTCTGTACCCAAAAGCTGTCAGTGTGTGTCTGTACCCAAATGCTGTCAGTGTGTGTCTGTACCCAAACGCTGTCAGTGTGTGTCTGTACCCAAACGCTGTCAGTGTGTCTGCACCCAAACGCTGTCAGTGTGTGTTTGTACCCAAACGCTGTCAGTGTGTGTCTGTACCCAAACGCTGTCAGTGTGTGTCTGCACCCAAACGCTGTCAGTGTGTGTCTGCACCCAAACGCTGTCAGTGTGTCTGTACCCAAACGCTGTCAGTGTGTGTCAGTACACAAATGCTGTCAGTGTGTGTCTGTACCCAAACGCTGTCAGTGTGTGTCTGCACCCAAATTCTGTCAGTGTGTCTGTACCCAAACGCTGTCAGTGTGTGTCTGTACCCAAACGCTGTCAGTGTGTGTCTGTACCCAAACGCTGTCAGTGTGTGTCTGCACCCAAACGCTGTCATTGTGTGTCTGTACCCAAACGCTGTCAGTGTGTGTCTGTACCCAAATGCTGCCAGTGTGTGTCTGTACCCAAATGCTGCCAGTGTGTGTTTGTACCCAAATGCTGTCAGTGTGTCTGTACCCAAATGCTGTCAGTGTGTGTCTGTACCCAAAAGCTGTCAGTGTGTGTCTGTACCCAAATGCTGTCAGTGTGTGTCTGTACCCAAACGCTGTCAGTGTGTGTCTGTACCCAAACGCTGTCAGTGTGTCTGCACCCAAACGCTGTCAGTGTGTGTTTGTACCCAAACGCTGTCAGTGTGTGTCTGTACCCAAACGCTGTCAGTGTGTGTCTGCACCCAAACGCTGTCAGTGTGTGTCTGCACCCAAACGCTGTCAGTGTGTCTGTACCCAAACGCTGTCAGTGTGTGTCAGTACACAAACGCTGTCAGTGTGTGTCTGTACCCAAACGCTGTCAGTGTGTGTCTGCACCCAAATGCTGTCAGTGTGTCTGTACCCAAACGCTGTCAGTGTGTGTCTGTACCCAAACGCTGTCAGTGTGTGTCTGTACACAAACGCTGTCAGTGTGTGTCTGTACACAAACGCTGTCAGTGTGTGTCTGTACCCAAACGCTGTCAGTGTGTATCTGTACCCAAACGCTGTCAGTGTGTCTGCACACAAATGCTGTCAGTGTGTGTCTGTACCCAAACGCTCTCAGTGTGTGTCTGTACCCAAACGCTGTCAGTGTGTGTCTGTACCCAAACGCTGTCAGTGTGTGTCTGCACCCAAACGCTGTCAGTGTGTGTCTGTACCCAAACGCCTGTCATTGTGTGTCTGTACCCAAACGCTGTCAGTGTGTGTCTGTACCCAAATGCTGCCAGTGTGTGTTTGTACCCAAATGCTGTCAGTGTGTCTGTACCCAAATGCTGTCAGTGTGTCTGTACCCAAAATCTGTCAGTGTGTGTCTGTACCCAAATGCTGTCAGTGTGTGTCTGTACCCAGAGTCAGTGTGTGTCTGTACCCAAACGCTGTCAGAGTGTGTCTGTACCCAAACAGTCAGTGTGTGTCTGTACCCAAATGCTGTCAGTGTGTGTCTGTACCCAAACGCTGTCAGTGTGTGTCTGTACCCAAACGCTGTCAGTGTGTGTCTGTACCCAAACGCTGTCAGTGTGTGTCTGCACCCAAATGCTGTCAGTGTGTCTGTACCCAAATGCTGTCAGTGTGTGTCTGTACCCAAACGCTGTCAGTGTGTGTCTGTACACAAACGCTGTCAGTGTGTGTCTGTACACAAACGCTGTCAGTGTGTCTGTACCCAAACGCTGTCAGTGTGTATCTGTACCCAAACGCTGTCAGTGTGTCTGCACCCAAATGCTGTCAGTGTGTGTCTGTACCCAAACGCTCTGTGTGTGTCTGTACCCAAACGCTGTCAGTGTGTGTCTGTACCCAAACGCTGTCAGTGTGTGTCTGCACCCAAACGCTGTCAGTGTGTGTCTGTACCCAAACGCTGTCAGTGTGTGTCTGTACCCAAATGCTGCCAGTGTGTGTTTGTACCCAAATGCTGTCAGTGTGTCTGTACCCAAACGCTGTCAGTGTGTGTCTGTACCCAAATGCTGCCAGTGTGTGTTTGTACCCAAATGCTGTCAGTGTGTCTGTACCCAAACGCCTGTCATTGTGTGTCTGTACCCAAACGCTGTCAGTGTGTGTCTGTACCCAAATGCTGCCAGTGTGTGTTTGTACCCAAATGCTGTCAGTGTGTTTGTACCCAAATTCTGTCAGTGTGTGTCTGTACCCAAATGCTGTCAGTGTGTGTTTGTACCCAAATGCTGTCAGTGTGTGTCTGTACCGAGTCAGTGTGTGTCTGTACCCAAACGCTGTCAGTGTGTGTCTGTACCCAAACGCTCTCAGTGTGTGTCTGTACCCAAACGCTGTCAGTGTGTGTCTGTACCCAAACGCTGTCAGTGTGTGTCTGTACCCAAACGCTGTCAGTGTGTGTCTGCACCCAAACGCTGTCATTGTGTGTCTGTACCCAAACGCTGTCAGTGTGTGTCTGTACCCAAATGCTGACAGTGTGTGTCTGTACCCAAATGCTGCCAGTGTGTGTCTGTACCCAAATGCTGCCAGTGTGTGTTTGTACCCAAATGCTGTCAGTGTGTCTGTACCCAAATGCTGTCAGTGTGTGTCTGTACCCAAAAGCTGTCAGTGTGTGTCTGTACCCAAAAGCTGTCAGTGTGTGTCTGTACCCAAATGCTGTCAGTGTGTGTCTGTACCCAAACGCTGTCAGTGTGTGTCTGTACCCAAACGCTGTCAGTGTGTCTGCACCCAAACGCTGTCAGTGTGTGTTTGTACCCAAACGCTGTCAGTGTGTGTCTGTACCCAAACGCTGTCAGTGTGTGTCTGCACCCAAACGCTGTCAGTGTGTGTCTGCACCCAAACGCTGTCAGTGTGTCTGTACCCAAACGCTGTCAGTGTGTGTCAGTACACAAACGCTGTCAGTGTGTGTCTGTACCCAAACGCTGTCAGTGTGTGTCTGCACCCAAATGCTGTCAGTGTGTGTCTGTACCCAAACGCTGTCAGTGTGTGTCTGTACCCAAACGCTGTCAGTGTGTGTCTGTACCCAAACGCTGTCAGTGTGTGTCTGCACCCAAACGCTGTCATTGTGTGTCTGTACCCAAACGCTGTCAGTGTGTGTCTGTACCCAAATGCTGCCAGTGTGTGTCTGTACCCAAATGCTGCCAGTGTGTGTTTGTACCCAAATGCTGTCAGTGTGTCTGTACCCAAATGCTGTCAGTGTGTGTCTGTACCCAAAAGCTGTCAGTGTGTGTCTGTACCCAAATGCTGTCAGTGTGTGTCTGTACCCAAACGCTGTCAGTGTGTGTCTGTACCCAAACGCTGTCAGTGTGTCTGCACCCAAACGCTGTCAGTGTGTGTTTGTACCCAAACGCTGTCAGTGTGTGTCTGTACCCAAACGCTGTCAGTGTGTGTCTGCACCCAAACGCTGTCAGTGTGTGTCTGCACCCAAACGCTGTCAGTGTGTCTGTACCCAAACGCTGTCAGTGTGTGTCAGTACACAAACGCTGTCAGTGTGTGTCTGTACCCAAACGCTGTCAGTGTGTGTCTGCACCCAAATGCTGTCAGTGTGTCTGTACCCAAACGCTGTCAGTGTGTGTCTGTACCCAAACGCTGTCAGTGTGTGTCTGTACACAAACGCTGTCAGTGTGTGTCTGTACACAAACGCTGTCAGTGTGTGTCTGTACCCAAACGCTGTCAGTGTGTATCTGTACCCAAACGCTGTCAGTGTGTCTGCACACAAATGCTGTCAGTGTGTGTCTGTACCCAAACGCTCTCAGTGTGTGTCTGTACCCAAACGCTGTCAGTGTGTGTCTGTACCCAAACGCTGTCAGTGTGTGTCTGCACCCAAACGCTGTCAGTGTGTGTCTGTACCCAAACGCCTGTCATTGTGTGTCTGTACCCAAACGCTGTCAGTGTGTGTCTGTACCCAAATGCTGCCAGTGTGTGTTTGTACCCAAATGCTGTCAGTGTGTCTGTACCCAAATGCTGTCAGTGTGTGTCTGTACCCAAAAGCTGTCAGTGTGTGTCTGTACCCAAATGCTGTCAGTGTGTGTCTGTACCCAGAGTCAGTGTGTGTCTGTACCCAAACGCTGTCAGAGTGTGTCTGTACCCAAACAGTCAGTGTGTGTCTGTACCCAAATGCTGTCAGTGTGTGTCTGTACCCAAACGCTGTCAGTGTGTGTCTGTACCCAAACGCTGTCAGTGTGTGTCTGTACCCAAACGCTGTCAGTGTGTGTCTGCACCCAAACGCTGTCATTGTGTGTCTGTACACAAACGCTGTCAGTGTGTGTCTGTACCCAAATGCTGTCAGTGTGTGTCTGTACCCAAATGCTGCCAGTGTGTGTTTGTACCCAAATGCTGTCAGTGTGTCTGTACCCAAATGCTGTCAGTGTGTGTCTGTACCCAAAAGCTGTCAGTGTGTGTCTGTACCCAAATGCTGTCAGTGTGTGTCTGTACCCAGAGTCAGTGTGTGTCTGCACCCAAACGCTGTCAGTGTGTGTCTGTACCCAAACGCCTGTCAGTGTGTGTCTGTACCCAAACGCTCTCAGTGTGTGTCTGTACCCAAACGCTGTCAGTGTGTGTCTGTACCCAAACGCTGTCAGTGTGTGTCTGCACCCAAACGCTGTCAGTGTGTGTCTGTACCCAAACAGTCAGTGTGTGTCTGTACCCAGTCAGTGTGTGTCTGTACCCAAACGCTGTCAGTGTGTGTCTGTACCCAAACGCTGTCAGTGTGTGTTTGTACCCAAATGCCGTCAGTGTGTGTCTGTACCCAAACGCTGTGTGTGTGTCTGTACCCAAACGCTGTCAGTGTGTGTCTGTACCCAAATGCTGTCAGTGTGTGTCTGTACCCAAATGCTGTCAGTGTGTGTCTGTACCCAAATGCTGTCAGTGTGTGTCTGTACCCAAATGCTGTCAGTGTGTGTCTGTACCCAAATGCTGTCAGTGTGTGTCTGTACCCAAACGCTGTGTGTGTGTCTGTACCCAAACGCTGTCAGTGTGTGTCTGTACCCAAATGCTGTCAGTGTGTGTCTGTACCCAAATGCTGTCAGTGTGTGTCTGTACCCAAATGCTGTCAGTGTGTGTCTGTACCCAAATGCTGTCAGTGTGTGTCTGTACCCAAATGCTGTCAGTGTGTGTCTGTACCCAAATGCTGTCAGTGTGTGTCTGTACCCAAACGCTGTGTGTGTGTCTGTACCCAAATGCTGTCAGTGTGTGTCTGTACCCAAATGCTGTCAGTGTGTGTCTGTACCCAAATGCTGTCAGTGTGTGTCTGTACCCAAATGCTGTCAGTGTGTGTCTGTACCCAAATGCTGTCAGTGTGTGTCTGTACCCAAACGCTGTGTGTGTGTCTGTACCCAAACGCTGTCAGTGTGTGTCTGTACCCAAATGCTGTCAGTGTGTGTCTGTACCCAAATGCTGTCAGTGTGTGTCTGTACCCAAATGCTGTCAGTGTGTGTCTGTACCCAAACGCTGTCAGTGTGTGTCTGCACCCAAACAGAGTCAGTGTGTGTTTGTACCCAAACGCTGTCAGTGTGTGTCTGCACCCAAACAGAGTCAGTGTGTGTCTGTACCCAAACGCTGTCAGTGTGTGTCTGCACCCAAACGCTCTCAGTGTGTGTCTGCACCCAAACAGAGTCAGTGTGTCTGTAACCAAAGAAGAGTTTCACCCAAATGACACAAAATGGAGACAAACAATAACAAACAAAATTACAATATATTTCAGCTGAGATCCCTGATTATAAAAAGTAAGAACACAATACAATAAGAGGTACACACACACGCACACACACACACAGACACACACACAGTGTATGGTGGGTAGGGGGACAGTAAGTCCCTGAGCAGTGGACACATGCCCCCCAACCTGGTCTCTGATTTCCTTTAAAGACTCCTCTGTGCATTCCTCAATCCCATCCCCCTCTCTTTCTCTCTCATTCCTCAATCCCATCCCCCTCTTTCTCTCATTCCTCAATCCCATCCCCCTCTTTCTCTCTCATTCCTCAATCTCATCCCCCTCTCTTTCTCTCTCATTCCTACACTGTGCCCCCTCCCCCTGTAATTATAATTTCCAGAACTCCTCTTAAATCGTTCTCCGGCCCCCTCCTCTCTCCACCGCTTCCTGTCCTGCCCTCCCTCTATGGCCACGCCCATATCCCTCTTTAGCTCCTCTATGGCCACGCCCATATTCCTCCCGATCTCCTCTATAGCCACGCCCACATCCCTCCCCAGCTCCTCTATGGCCACGCCCATATTCCTCCCCAGCTCCTCTATGGCCACGCCCATATCCCTCCCCAGCTCCTCTATGGCCACGCCCATATCCCTCCCCAGCTCCTCTATGGCCACGCCCATATCCCACCACAGACATAGCCAGGCCGGTAGAGGGGCTATACTGGGGGAACATTAGAAAATGCCCCTCAGGGATACAGGGGCAGAAGGTCCCCCCCCTGTGTGTGTGTGTGTGTGTGTGTGTGTGTGTGTGTGTGTGTACATACGTGTGTGTGTATGTGTACGTGGGTGAGCGTGTATGTGCATGTATAAGTATGTGTCAGTGTGTGTAAGTGTTGCTCGCAGTAGCAGTCTCTGGTCCCTCCTGGGCTGGTATTCACAGTGTCCATTTCCTGCTCCGTAGAGCACGTACACCTGGGCCCTGCACAGTGGAAGTCTAGTCTGTCCTTCTGAGTGCATCTGTCCTTCTGTGCAACTCAACCTGAAGCACATTTGGCAAAAAGGGAAAGGGCGGAGTCAAGGTCAAAATCTGGGGGCGGAGTCAATCATTTTCCCAAGAGCTGCTTCCTCTGCTGCTCCAGCAGGGCTTCCAGATGATCCGCCCTCTTCAGCGCTGCCTGTCCAATCAGGTAAAAAGCTGAGGTTAATCAGTGGGCGGGGCTTACACCCAGTGATGTCATAAGACATTTGAGGTGTGACTTACCTCGTGCTGCTTCCGCAGAGTGCTGACCGTCTCCTCCTTCTTCAAGATGGCAGACTTCACCCTGACACAGAAGGTTCTATAAGTCTGCTATTCACCCTGACGCAAAAGGTTATATAAGTCTGCTATTCACCCTGACACAGAAGGTTCTATGAGTCTGCTATTCACCCTGATACAGAAGGTTCTTTACGTCTGCTATTCACCCTGACACAGAAGGTTCTATAAGTCTGCTATTCACCCTGACACAGAAGGTTCTATAAGTCTGCTATTCACCCTGACACAGAAGGTTCTATAAGTCTGCTATTCACCCTGACACAGAAGGTTATATAAGTCTGCTATTCACCCTGACACAGAAGGTTCTATAAGTATGCTATTCACCCTGACACAGAAGGTTCTATAAGTCTGCTATTCACCCTGACACAGAAGGTTCTATAAGTCTGCTATTCACCCTGACACAGAAGGTTCTATAAGTCTGCTATTCACCCTGACACAGAAGGTTCTATAAGTCTGCTATTCACCCTGACACAGAAGGTTCTATAAGTCTGCTATTCACCCTGACACAGAAGGTTCTATAAGTCTGCTATTCACCCTGACACAGAAGGTTCTATAAGTCTGCTATTCACCCTGACACAGAAGATTCTATAAGTCTGCTATTCACCCTGACACAGAAGGTTCTATAAGTCTGCTATTCACCCTGACACAGAAGGTTCTATACGTCTCCTATTCACCTTGACACAGAAGGTTCTATAAGTATGCTATTCACCCTGACACAGAAGGTTCTATAAGTCTGCTATTCACCCTGACACAGAAGGTTCTATACGTATGCTATTCACCCTGACACAGAAGGTTCTATAAGTATGCTATTCACCCTGACACAGAAGATTCTATAAGTCTGCTATTCACCCTGACACAGAAGGTTCTATAAGTCTGCTATTCACCCTGACACAGAAGATTCTATAAGTCTGCTATTCACCCTGACACAGAAGATTCTATAAGTCTGCTATTCACCCTGTCACAGAAGGTTCTATAAGTTTGCTATTCACCCTGACACAGAAGGTTCTATAAGTCTGCTATTCACCCTGACACAGAAGGTTCTATAAGTCTGCTATTCACCCTGACACAGAAGGTTATATAAGTCTGCTATTCACCCTGACACAGAAGGTTCTATAAGTCTGCTATTCACCCTGACACAGAAGGTTATATAAGTCTGCTATTCACCCTGACACAGAAGGTTATAGAAGTCTGCTATTCACCCTGACACAGAAGGTTCTATGAGTCTGCTATTCACCCTGATACAGAAGGTTCTTTACGTCTGCTATTCACCCTGACACAAAAGGTTATATAAGTCTGCTATTCACCCTGACACAGAAGGTTCTATAAGTCTGCTATTCACCCTGACACAGAAGGTTCTATAAGTCTCCTATTCACCCTGACACAGAAGGTTCTATAAGTCTGCTATTCACCCTGACACAGAAGATTCTATAAGTCTGCTATTCACCCTGACACAGAAGGTTCTATAAGTCTGCTATTCACCCTGACACAGAAGGTTCTATAAGTCTCCTATTCACCTTGACATAGAAGGTTCTATAAGTATGCTATTCACCCTGACACAGAAGGTTCTATAAGTCTGCTATTCACCCTGACACAGAAGGTTCTATACGTATGCTATTCACCCTGACACAGAAGGTTCTATAAGTATGCTATTCACCCTGACACAGAAGATTCTATGAGTCTGCTATTCACCCTGGCACAGAAGGTTCTATAAGTCTGCTATTCACCCTGACACAGAAGATTCTATAAGTCTGCTATTCACCCTGGCACAGAAGGTTCTATAAGTCTGCTATTCACCCTGACACAAAAGGTTCTATAAGTCTGCTATTCACCCTGACACAGAAGGTTCTATAAGTCTGCTATTCACCCTGACACAGAAGGTTATATAAGTCTGCTATTCACCCTGACACAGAAGGTTCTATAAGTCTGCTATTCACCCTGACACAGAAGGTTATATAAGTCTGCTATTCACCCTGACACAGAAGGTTATAGAAGTCTGCTATTCACCCTGACACAGAAGGTTCTATGAGTCTGCTATTCACCCTGATACAGAAGGTTCTTTACGTCTGCTATTCACCCTGACACAAAAGGTTATATAAGTATGCTATTCACCCTGACACAGAAGGTTCTATAAGTCTGCTATTCACCCTGACACAGAAGATTCTATAAGTCTGCTATTCACCCTGACACAGAAGGTTCTATAAGTCTGCTATTCACCCTGACACAGAAGGTTCTATACGTATGCTATTCACCCTGACACAGAAGGTTCTATAAGTATGCTATTCACCCTGACACAGAAGGTTCTATAAGTCTGCTATTCACCCTGACACAAAAGGTTCTATAAGTCTGCTATTCACCCTGACACAGAAGGTTCTATAAGTCTGCTATTCACCCTGACGCAAAAGGTTCTATAAGTATGCTATTCACCCTGACACAGAAGGTTCTATGAGTCTGCTATTCACCCTGATACAGAAGGTTCTTTACGTCTGCTATTCACCCTGACAAAGAAGGTTCTATAAGTCTGCTATTCACCCTGACACAGAAGATTCTATAAGTCTGCTATTCACCCTGACACAGAAGGTTCTATAAGTCTGCTATTCACCCTGACACAGAAGGTTATATAAGTCTGCTATTCACCCTGACACAGAAGGTTCTATAAGTATGCTATTCACCCTGACACAGAAGATTCTATAAGTCTGCTATTCACCCTGACACAGAAGATTCTATAAGTCTGCTATTCACCCTGACACAGAAGATTCTATAAGTCTGCTATTCACCCTGACACAGAAGGTTCTATAAGTCTGCTATTCACCCTGACACAGAAGGTTCTATAAGTCTGCTATTCACCCTGACACATAAGATTCTATAAGTCTGCTATTCACCCTGACACAGAAGATTCTATAAGTCTGCTATTCACCCTGACACAGAAGGTTCTATAAGTATGCTATTCACCCTGACACAGAAGGTTCTATAAGTATGCTATTCACCCTGACACAGAAGGTTCTATAAGTCTGCTATTCACCCTGACACAGAAGGTTCTATAAGTCTGCTATTCACCCTGACACAGAAGGTTCTATAAGTCTACTATTCACCCTGACACAGAAGATTATATAAGTCTACTATTCACCCTGACACAGAAGGTTCTATAAGTCTACTATTCACCCTGACACAGAAGGTTCTATAAGTCTACTATTCATGCGGTTACTGCACATTTACAGGCTTTTTGGTCACAGAGTCGCTGGCTGTGGAGGCCTTGTGGGGGCAGTACTCTCCTGAAGGGGGCGGAGCCTACCTCTGGTGCACCTCTGCAAGCTCCTCCTCCTTCTCACGGGCCACCCTCTCCACCTCCAGCCGGAGCCGCGCCCGGAGCTCCGCTGCCTCCACCTTTAACCGCCGGTTATCCTCCTCAGTCACCACCAGGCGCTCCGCAAACTCCTGCCGGATCACCTCCGCTAGGCTCCGCCTCTCCTCGGACAGCTTGTCCCGGATCTGGGGGGTGGTTGGCAGGATGAAGAGAGGGGCGAATGGAGATGGCTCCACCCAGTAACCCTAACAACAGCCGTGACAATCAACATGCTAATCCCTAACCCTAACTACAGCCATGACAATCAACATGCTAATCAAAGCATCAAGTCATCAACCAATGCATTAGTCAAACACTGATGCAGTTTCATTATGTGCATGTAATTTTATGTATATTAAATGAAAAAATTATTGAGCACATAACAATAAGGTAAGCGGGAGGGGCTGAGGGCTCACCTGGGTAAGGGTAGGGGCTGAGGGCTCACCTGGGTAAGGGGGAGAGGCTGAGGGCTCATCTGTGTAAGGGGGAGGGGCTGAGGGCTCACCTGGGTAAGGGGGAGAGGCTGAGGGCTCATCTGTGTAAGGGGGAGGGGCTGAGGGCTCACCTGGGTAAGGGGGAGAGGCTGAGGGCTCATCTGTGTAAGGGGGAGGGGCTGAGGGCTCACCTGGGTAAGCGGGAGGGGCTGAGGGCTCACCTGGGTAAGCAGGAGGGGCTGAGGGCTCACCTGGGTAAGCGGGAGGGGCTGAGGGCTCACCTGTGTAAGGGTAGGGGCTGAGGGCTCACCTGGGTAAGCGGGAGGGGCTGAGGGCTCACCTGTGTAAGGGTAGGGGCTGAGGGCTCACCTGGGTAAGCGGGAGGGGCTCACCTGAGACAGGTCCTGCAGCTCCTGCTCTTTGTGGCGGAGAATGACCTGCAGGTGGAGCAGCTGAGCATCGGTGTCACTGTGTCTCAGTTTCAGCTCCTTGTGTCTGTCCTGGAGAGCTCTCCCTGAGACCTCCATCTCCCTGAGCTCTACCTCATACTGCTCCCTCACGCGCTTCACCCTAAAACACACACACACACACACACGTACATGTATCAGTACACACACATACACACACACACACACGTACATGTATCAGTACACACACACACACACACACACACACACACGTACATGTATCAGTACACACACACACACACACACACACGTACATATATCAGTACACACACACACACACGTACATGTATCAGTACACACACACACACACACGTACATGTATCAGTACACACACACACGCAAACACACACACACACACGTACATGTATCAGTACGCACACACACACGTACATGTATCAGTACACGCACACACAAATTTTACTGCAGCCACAAATCGATAAAAGTGGAAATGTAATTTTAGACAGTAATAATCATTATTTAAGGTATAGTTTATGAGATGTAATTTTAGACAGTAATAATCATTATTTAAGGTATAGTTTATGAGATGTAATTTTAGACAGTAATAATCATTATTTAAGGTATAGTTTATGAGATGTAATTTTAGACAGTAATAATCATTATTTAAGGTATAGTTTATGAGATGTAATTTTAGACAGTAATAATCATTATTTAAGGTATAGTTTATGAGATGTAATTTTAGACAGTAATAATCATTATTTAAGGTAGTTTATGCCGCTGGGCAGCAGTGTAGTATAATGGTTAAAGAGCTGGACTTGTAACCGAAAGGTCACAGGTTCGATTCCCAGGTAAGACACTGCCGTTGTACCCTTGAGGAAGGTACTTAACCTGCACAGCATGTCCAGCTGTGTAAAATGGATACTATGTATAAATGCAGAAATGCTGTGTAAGTCGTCTCCTAAATGCCTGTAATGTAACGTAATAGTTTGCATGGCCCCATTAGACTGCGTGGTAAAGCAGGGCGGAGCGATTCTCGGGGTGACCAAAACTCCACGAAGAAAGATGTGACAAAGGATCGATCATTATCGATCAGCATGCTGGAATTAGTTTGGAAAAATGGGTCCAAACTAATAACTAAAAAGTTATCCTTTACAGCTAAAGACTCCAAAACATTAGCAGCAGCGACACCTGCTGGTCAAAAAACAACATCACAAGCACAGCATCAAACACATCAATGGAGGTAAACTAGCTGTCAAAACAGTGTGAATGAATGAATGAATGAAAAAATACATCTGACACAACTAAAATATAACCCCCAATCCTACAGAGCGTGTGAGCTGCTCATTTCCCTAGCCCTAACCCTAACCTAGTGCAAGAAGCACCTAGACTGCTTGCTAGCCTACCTAGGATGCTAAGGGACAATCCAAACAGCCCAAACCAGTCCATTCTGCAAGCTCAGAATACATAACCTCATTAAGTAGCAAACTAGCTATTTTGGCTATTTAGTGAGCTAACAAGCTAAAGGTGAATGAGGCCCTAAGCTGAGCTGGAATGAGCTGCCCCTGAAACATTTCTGATTTCAGGGCTGCCCAAGACCAAAAATTTGCTTAGTCCATCTGCAGTCGTCAGTTCAAACCCATAGTCGACTAACCGTCACATATTTAAATATGTATTTTTGAGCATCAGAAAATGGTTTGACTTCCATCTGATCAATAGTAAGTTTACTATATTACAGAGAAATACAAAACCGTCCTTATGATCATTTAAAATATGAATTATAGCTACAAGCACAGGCATCGGTTTGCTTATGGCCCGCGCTGTAGGCTATTAAAGGCATAGACAAAGCGGTAAATTAATGTGTCGGAACAACAAGTAATGAGACATTTAACATTGTTATATTTTTTATTTCCACTCTTTATAACAACACACAACTTAAAAATTGTGAATAACTAAATAAAAAAGCAGCCTTTTTGTCCGGTGATACGAAAGAGCAAAAACAATGCAGCTAATTGAACAACTTCACGGTTATTAAAACTATATGAAAATATATATATTTTATTTTATTTTTTAAATGCAAATAAATAGGCTATAAATTATATAAACAAATGAATAAATATAAAACACAGCAAACTGAAAAACTTAAAAGAGAAATATAATATATAACAGGCCAAAGTAAAGATTAATTAGGCTATAATCTATATTAGCAACGTAAAAGTGTGTTTTAGCCTACTTGTGACCAGCGAACCTCGTCACATAAGGCCTACTCACTGCTGCTTTTCATCCGATCGCAGGCTTCTCATATTATGCATTAGGAACACAAGTTTGTTGACGTTGATCGGGAGAAGTGAGCTCCGCGTTTTGCTGAGAATGAAGCCGGCCTTTGAGAAGATGCCCAGAATGATAGGCAAACTGTTGCTTGCAGAGTTTACATTTAACTTTTTTGGGGTCATCCTTTAGACGCTCAAAATGCTCGCATACTTTTGATTTTCTCTCAGACATTCTATACAACCGATCTATTCCTTAATTAATAGACACCAATTGTCCGTTACAAGGCGCACGTCCGGAATTAATAGTTCCATTCTCTAATTTTTTCAAACTGCGACGTTTCGACCAATTAAAATTTTGGTCGCTCAAGTTCTTTTGATCAACAAATGGTTTAGTCGACTATTTGGGGAAAGTTAAAATGCTCTCCACACAGGAGTGATAGAAGAGGACCATTATGTCTCTGTCCACTCTGAACTATTTTAGTTTATGCATGAAATATAAGCAGTGCAAACCCTTCTTATAAATAACCTCCGTGTTCGAGTTACATGTCAGTGCTATGTGCATGCTAGTTCTGTCTGGATGTTAGTGCTGCGTGCATGCTATGGTTGTGTGCATGCTAGTACTGAGTGTATGTTAGAATTGTGGGCATGTTAGCCCTGTCGGGATGCTAACGCCGTGTGCATGTGAGCGTTGTGTGCATGCTAGCGATGTGTGTATGTTAGCATGTTAGCGCTCTGTCTGTATGCTATGGCTGTGTGCATGCTAGCACGGTGTGCATATAAGCATGTTAGCGCCACATGCATGTAGCACAGTGTGCATGTTAGCATGTTAGTGCTCTGTGTGCATGCTAAGCGCTGTGTGCATGTTAGCATGTTAGTGCTCTGTGTGCATGCTAAGCGCTGTGTGCATGTTAGCATGTTAGTGCTCTGTGTGCATGCTAAGCGCTGTGTGCATGTTAGCATGTTAGTGCTCTGTGTGCATGCTAAGCGCTGTGTGCGTGTTAGCATGTTAGTGCTCTGTGTGCATGCTAAGCGATGTGTGCATGTTAGCATGTTAGCGGTGCGTGAATTTAGCGCTGCATTTCCTGTGTCCCTCACCGGTTCTCGGCGGCACGCTCACACTCCTCCCGAGTGCCACTGGTCTCCTCCTCCAGCCTGTTAATGGCCAGCTCGATCTCTTTGTCCCGCCCCCGCCGCACCTCCTCCTTCAGCTCCCTCTCTCGGGTCAGCAGCCACGCTTCCTGCAGGAAGACACGCCCATTCACCTTTGACCTCTGAGACCCCTTTTGCAAGCCAGCAGAGGGAAAGCTTTAAGACAATTCCCACAATTCTAGCAAACACACACACACACAAACACAGACAGACAGACATACAGACACACACACACACACAGACAGACACACACACAGACACATACAGACAGACACACACACACACACACACAGACAGCTCTTTACCTCTTTCTTCATGTAATTCTCCTCCCAGGCCTGTTTCTCAATCTCCAGGCGTTCTCGAAGGGTCTTCAACTCCACCTACACACACACACACACACACACACACACACACACACACACACACACACACATTATATTACATTACATTCTTTTGGCAGACGCTTTTAACCAAAGCGAAATATCACGCACACACAGGCACCTGTTAGAGAGCATATCCTCCATATATACCATGTATAAACAGTCTAATTTAATTTTACACATCTGTCTGTCTGATGATAAATCCTGCGATTGGTGCCTTCTATGTTCAGGTCTATGTTCTATAAGGTTCTATGTTCAGGTCTATGTTCTATAAGGTTCTATGGTCAGGCCTATGTTCTATAAGGTTCTATGTTCAGGCCTATGTTCTATAAGGTTCTATGGTCAGGCCTATGTTCTATAAGGTTCTATGTTCAGGCCTATGTTCTATAAGGTTCTATGTTCAGGCCTATGTTCTATAAGGTTCTATGTTCAGGCCTATGTTCTATAAGGTTCTATGTTCAGGCCTATGTTCTATAAGGTTCTATGGTCAGCCCTATGTTCTATAAGGTTCTATGTTCAGGCCTATGTTCTATAAGGTTCTATGTTCAGGCCTATGTTCTATAAGGTTCTATGTTCAGGCCTATGTTCTATAAGGTTCTATGTTCAGGCCTATGTTCTATAAGGTTCTATGTTCAGGCCTATGTTCTATAAGGTTCTATGTTCAGGCCTATGTTCTATAAGGTTCTATGTTCAGGCCTATGTTCTATAAGGTTCTATGTTCAGGCCTACGTTCTATAAGGTTCTATGTTCAGGCCTATGTTCTATAAGGTTCTATGTTCAGGCCTATGTTCTATAAGGTTCTATGTTCAGGCCTACGTTCTATAAGGTTCTATGTTCAGGCCTATGTTCTATAAGGTCACGTGAGTAATGACTGAATAAAGCATGAGGAATGATTGATTAAGTAATTTTTTTTATTGTGTGTAAAGGACAAGTACTGAGTGAATAGAGTATGAGTACTGATTAATGTGTGAGTAAAGCGTGAGTAAAGCGTGAGTAAAGCGTGAGTAAAGGGGAAGTAAAGCATGAGTAAAGGGTGAGTAAAGCATGAGTAAAAGGTGAGTAAAGGGGAAGTAAAGCATGAGTAAAGGGTGAGTAAAGCATGAGTAAAGGGTGAGTAAAGCATGAGTAAAAGGTGAGTAAAGGGGAAGTAAAGCATGAGTAAAGGGTGAGTAAAGCATGAGTAAAGGGTGAGTAAAGCATGAGTAAAAGGTGAGTAAAGGGGAAGTAAAGCATGAGTAAAGGGTGAGTAAAGCATGAGTAAAAGGTGAGTAAAGGGGAAGTAAAGCGTGAGTAAAGAGTGAGTACCTGATGCCGGCGTTCCTGCTCATCGCGGGTTTTTTCCAGTTCCTCTCGCAAAGCACGACTTGCAACAGTGCTGTTCTCCTCCAGCTGCCTCCTTAGCTCGTCCAGTTCCTCTCGCTGCCTGCAGGGCGGCGACAGAAATCAACACCTCCACACCCATACCTACAATGACATTCACTCAGGACAGGTTGAACCTCCAACCAGGAGAGTCACTGAGTACAGGAGCTTTAACCTCCAACCAGGAGAGTCACTGAGTACAGGAGCTTTAACCTCCAACCAGCGGAGTCACTGAGTACAGGAGCTTTAACCTCCAACCAGCAGAGTCACTGAGTACAGGAGCTTTAACCTCCAACCAGCAGACTCACTGAGTACAGGAGCTTTAACATCCAACCAGCAGAGTCAGAGTACAGGAGCTTTAACATCCAACCAGCAGACTCACTGAGTACAGGAGCTTTAACCTCCAACCAGTAGAGTCACTGAGTACAGGAGCTTTAACCTCCAACCAGCAGACTCACTGAGTACAGGAGCTTTAACCTCCAACCAGTAGAGTC
Source organism: Ilyophis sp. 1 JC-2022 (assembly GCA_022702515.1). NCBI lineage: Eukaryota > Metazoa > Chordata > Actinopteri > Anguilliformes > Synaphobranchidae > Ilyophis > Ilyophis sp. 1 JC-2022. The sequence goes on from CM040405.1 coordinate 2,667,373, forward strand.
ACTGAGTATAGGAGCTTTAACCTCCAACCAGCAGAGTCACTGAGTACAGGAGCTTTAACCTCCAACCAGCAGACTCACTGAGTACAGGAGCTTTAACCTCCAACCAGCAGACTCACTGAGTACAGGAGCTTTAACCTCCAACCAGCAGAGTCACTGAGTACAGGAGCTTTAACCTCCAACCAGCAGAGTCACAGAGTACAGGAGCTTTAACCTCCAACCAGCAGACTCACTGAGTACAGGAGCTTTAACCTCCAACCAGCAGAGTCACTGAGTACAGGAGCTTTAACCTCCAACCAGTAGAGTCACTGAGTACAGGAGCTTTAACCTCCAACCAGCAGACTCACTGAGTACAGGAGCTTTAACCTCCAACCAGCAGAGTCACAGAGTACAGGAGCTTTAACCTCCAACCAGCAGACTCACTGAGTACAGGAGCTTTAACCTCCAACCAGCAGAGTCACTGAGTACAGGAGCTTTAACCTCCAACCAGTAGAGTCACTGAGTACAGGAGCTTTAACCTCCAACCAGCAGACTCACTGAGTACAGGAGCTTTAACCTCCAACCAGTAGAGTCACTGAGTACAGGAGCTTTAACCTCCAACCAGCAGACTCACTGAGTACAGGAGCTTTAACCTCCAACCAGCAGACTCCACTGAGTACAGGAGCTTTAACCTCCAACCAGTAGAGTCACTGAGTACAGGAGCTTTAACCTCCAACCAGTAGAGTCACTGACTACAGGAGCTTTAACATCCAACCAGCAGACTCACTGAGTACAGGAGCTTTAACCTCCAACCAGTAGAGTCACTGAGTACAGGAGCTTTAACATCCAACCAGTAGAGTCACTGAGTACAGGAGCTTTAACATCCAACCAGTAGAGTCACTGAGTACAGGAGCTTTAACCTCCAACCAGCAGACTCACTGAGTACAGGAGCTTTAACCTCCAACCAGCAGAGTCACTGAGTACAGGAGCTTTAACCTCCAACCAGCAGAGTCACTGAGTACAGGAGCTTTAACATCCAACCAGTAGAGTCACTGAGTACAGGAGCTTTAACCTCCAACCAGCAGAGTCACTGAGTACAGGAGCTTTAACCTCCAACCAGCAGACTCACTGAGTACAGGAGCTTTAACCTCCAACCAGCAGAGTCACTGAGTACAGGAGCTTTAACATCCAACCAGTAGAGTCACTGAGTACAGGAGCTTTAACCTCCAACCAGTAGAGTCACTGAGTACAGGAGCTTTAACCTCCAACCAGCAGACTCACTGAGTACAGGAGCTTTAACCTCCAACCAGCAGACTCACTGAGTACAGGAGCTTTAACCTCCAACCAGCAGAGTCACTGAGTACAGGAGCTTTAACCTCCAACCAGCAGAGTCACTGAGTACAGGAGCTTTAACCTCCAACCAGCAGAGTCACTGAGTACAGGAGCTTTAACATCCAACCAGTAGAGTCACTGAGTACAGGAGCTTTAACCTCCAACCAGCAGACTCACTGAGTACAGGAGCTTTAACCTCCAACCAGTAGAGTCACTGAGTACAGGAGCTTTAACCTCCAACCAGCAGACTCACTGAGTACAGGAGCTTTAACCTCCAACCAGCAGAGTCACTGAGTACAGGAGCTTTAACCTCCAACCAGCAGAGTCACTGAGTACAGGAGCTTTAACATCCAACCAGTAGAGTCACTGAGTACAGGAGCTTTAACCTCCAACCAGTAGAGTCACTGAGTACAGGAGCTTTAACCTCCAACCAGCAGACTCACTGAGTACAGGAGCTTTAACCTCCAACCAGCAGACTCACTGAGTACAGGAGCTTTAACCTCCAACCAGCAGAGTCACTGAGTACAGGAGCTTTAACATCCAACCAGCAGACTCACTGAGTACAGGAGCTTTAACCTCCAACCAGTAGAGTCACTGAGTACAGGAGCTTTAACCTCCAACCAGCAGAGTCACTGAGTACAGGAGCTTTAACCTCCAACCAACAGAGTCACTGAGTACAGGAGCTTTAACCTCCAACCAGTAGAGTCACTGAGTACAGGAGCTTTAACCTCCAACCAACAGAGTCACTGAGTACAGGAGCTTTAACCTCCAACCAGTAGAGTCACTGAGTACAGGAGCTTTAACCTCCAACCAGTAGAGTCACTGAGTACAGGAGCTTTAACCTCCAACCAGCAGACTCACTGAGTACAGGAGCTTTAACCTCCAACCAACAGAGTCACTGAGTACAGGAGCTTTAACCTCCAACCAGTAGAGTCACTGAGTACAGGAGCTTTAACCTCCAACCAGCAGACTCACTGAGTACAGGAGCTTTAACCTCCAACCAGCAGAGTCACTGAGTACAGGAGCTTTAACCTCCAACCAGTAGAGTCACTGAGTACAGGAGCTTTAACCTCCAACCAGCAGACTCACTGAGTACAGGAGCTTTAACCTCCAACCAGCAGAGTCACTGAGTACAGGAGCTTTAACATCCAACCAGTAGAGTCACTGACTACAGGAGCTTTAATCTCCATACTGGGGCCACATGTATAAACAGTGCTGAGACCATCCGCTTACCAACACCCTCACACTGCCACTACGCCCTGGGGCCACAGTGTGATACGGCGACAGTGACCGAAAGGCAAATAAAGTAGAAAATGCTAAACTTTTTTAAGCAGATTTCGGACTTTCACCCGAGCGTTCTTTTACGCATTATTTTACACAGAGTTTTATAGATATGGCCCCTGGTCTTTATGACTAACTTAGCCAGCTACCATATTCTAATAAAGTTACAGTCAAAATGAGCTACTGCATAATCTGGAATAAACCTGGAGCATCAGTCAGCACTGTGACCCTTGGCCTTTATTATGACCTTTGACCTCACCTGGTGGCAAGCTGGTTCAGTCTCTCCTTCTCCTCGGCCACCTCCTTGTACAACCTCCTCCTCTGCTGCAGCAGTGCCTTCTCCTCCTCTTGCAGCTGCTGCTCAAACCTGCACAACACACACACAAACACACATTAACACAACACAAACACACATTAACACAACACACACACACATTAACACAACACACACACACACATTAACACAACACACACACACATTAACACAACACACACATTAACACAACACACACACACACACACACACAAACACACATTAACACAACACACACACACAAACACACATTAACACAACACACACACACACACATTAACACAACACACACACACACAAACACACATTAACACAACACACACACACACAAACACACATTAACACAACACACACACACACAAACACAGATTAACACAACACACAAACACACATTAACACAACACACACACACACACACACACACACACATTAACACAACACACACACAAATTAACACAACACTCACATTAAAACAACACACACACACACATTAACACAACACACACACATTAACACAACACACACACACACACACACACATTAACACAACACACACACACACACACACACACACACATACATACATACACATTAACACAACACACACACACACACATTAACACAACACACACACAACACCACACACACACATACACATTAACACAACACACACACAGGACATTGCATGTTTGTATATTGTATGTGTACAGTATGTGTGTGTTGTGTTGATGGGTGTTAATGTGTGTTTGTATATACCTGTGCTGGGCCTGTTCTCGCTCTCTCTGGCAGGACTGGTCTCTGTCTCTCTCCAGCTGGAGGCGGAGCTCCTCGGTCTGTCGTATGTAGCGCTGCCCCGCCCGCTCGTCTGACTGCTGGAGCTCTGCCTCATGCAGAACCTTCAGCTTCTTCAGCTCTGCCTTTTGCTTGGAGATCAGCTTCTGAATCTCTGGCTCCAGGCCTGCAACACGCCACAAGCAACCCGCCGTCAGACACGCAACACGCCACAAGCAACCCGCCGTCAGACACGCAACACGCCACAAGCAACCCGCCATCAGACACGCAACACGCCACAAGCAACCCGCCGTCAGACACGCAACACGCCACAAGCAACCCGCCGTCAAGACACGCAACACGCCACAAGCAACCCGCCGTCAGACACGCAACACGCCACAAGCAACCCGCCGTCAGACACGCAACACGCCACAAGCAACCCGCCGTCAGACACGCAACACGCCACAAGCAACCCGCCGTCAGACACGCAACACGCCACAAGCAACCCGCCGTCAGACACGCAACACGCCACAAGCAACCCGCCGTCAGACACGCAACACGCCACAAGCAACCCGCCGTCAGACACGCAACACGCCACAAGCAACCCGCCGTCAGACACGCAACACGCCACAAGCAACCCGCCGTCAGACACGCAACACGCCACAAGCAACCCGCCGTCAGACACGCAAAGCACAACATGCCACACACAGCACACTAAGACCCAACATGCAACACATGCACCAAGCTGTGAGACATGCAATCCAATCAGGACCTGGCATGGTGACCACACCTAGTGCACAGCTCCGCCCACCTTTCACAGTAATCTCTTTGATCTTCTTGGTCTTCTCATCAATCCATTTCTCACGGCGAATCTTCTCACTGGCGCTCATGAGCTCCTTCAGCTTCTTAATCTCCTGCAAGAAGAGACGCACAGCGTCCAGTCCAAAGTGGTTCTGTAAGACCTGTACCCAGTTAGTATGGTTCTCAAGCGGGTCTGTAAGACCTGTCTCTGTTAATACGGTTCTCTAGCCGTTCTGTTAGTACGTAGAACTGTTAGTACGGTTCTGTAAGACCTGTATCTGTTAGTACGGTTCTGTAAGACCTGTTCTGGTAAGTTCGGTTCTCTAACGGTTCTGTAAGACCTGTATCTGTTAGTAGGGTTCTGTAAAACCTGTACTGTTAGTACGGTTCTCTAGCCATTCTGTAAGACCTGTATCTGTTAGTACGGTTCTCTAGCCATTCTAGAAAACCTGTACTTGTTAGTACGATTCTCCAGCCGTTCTGAAAAACCTGTACCTGTTAGTAGGGTTCTGTAAAACCTGTACTGTTAGTATGGTTATTTAGCCGTTCTGTAAGACCTGTATCTGTTAGTACGGTTCTCTAGCCGTTCTGAAAAACCTGTACCTGTTAGTACAATTCTCTAGCCGTTCTGAAAAACCTGTACCTGTTAGTACGGTTCTCTAGCCGTTCTGAAAGACCTGTCTTTGTTAATACGGTTCTCTAGCCGCTCTGTAATACCTGTACCCATTAGTAAGGTTTTCGAACAGTTCTCTAAGACATGTATCTGTTAGTATGATTCTCTAGCCATTCTGTAAGACCTGTATGTATTAGTACGGTTCTCTAGCCATTCTGTAAGACCTGTATGTATTAGTATGGTTCTCTAGCCGTTTTGTAAGACCTGTATGTATTAGTACGGTTCTCTAGCCGTTCTGTAAGACTTGTATCTTATCTGTTAGTACGGTTCTGTAAGACCTGTACTGGTTAGTTTGGTTCTCTAATGGTTCTGTAAGACCTGTACTGGTTAGTTCGGTTCTCTAACAGTTCTGTAAGACTTGTGTCTGTTAGTAGGGTTTTCTAGCTGTTCTGTAAGTCCTGTATCTGTTAGTACGGTTCTCTAGCCATTCTGTAAGACCTGTATCTGTTTGTACGGTTCTCTAGCCATTCTGTAAGACCTGTATCAGTTAGTACGGTTCTCTAGCAGTCCTGTAAGACCTGTATCTGTTAGTACAGTTCTCTAGAAGTTCTGTATGACCTGTATCGGTTAGTACGGTTCTCTAGCAGTCCTGTAAGACCTGTATCTGTTAGTACGGTTCTCTAGAAGTTCTGTATGACCTATATCTGTTAGTACGGTTCTCTAGCAGTCCTGTAAGACCTATATCTGTTAGTACGGTTCTCTAGCAGTCCTGTAAGACCTGTCTGTTAGTACGGTTCTGTAGATTGGGTGGAAAAGGGAGATGAATGGATGGGTGCTAAGGACCAGCAGGCAGGGGAAAATGAAGATGAGATGGAGGTGAACAAGATGAAAGGATGGGGGTTTAGGCGAAAGAGTTTACCTCACACAAGGGACCCAGAATGTGCCACACCTACAGCAAGAAGAGAGAGAGCGATGAAAGAAAAAGAGACAGAGAGAGAGACAGGAAGAGACTAAGCATTAAGAGCAACACTACAACAGAAAGAGGGAGAGGGGCGGAGAAAGATAGAGGAGAGAGAGCAAAAGGGAGGGAGGGAGAGGGAGAGGGAGAGAGGGAGAGAAGAGCGAGAAAGATAGGGGGAGAAAGATAGAGGAGAGAGAGCAAAAGGGAGGGAGGGAGAGGGAGAGGGAGAGAGGGAGAGAAGAGCGAGAAAGATAGGGGGAGAGGGGGGAGAGGGATGGAGAAAGATAGAGGAGAGAGCAAAAGGGAGGGAGGGAGAGGGAGAGGGAGAGAGGGAGAGAAGAGCGAGAAAGATAGGGGGAGAGGGGGGAGAGGGATGGAGAGAGAGAGAGTGAGAGAGAGAGAGACAGAGGGAGAGAGAGAGGAAGAAAGAGTGTGGAGGGAGAGACTCACCAGGTCATGTTGCTCCTGCATCTGGGTGATCTTTTTGGTGTATTTCTGATCCACCTGCTTGAGTTCAACCACCAGGGTCTCACAGCGCTCACTGAGGGCCTTCTTATCATCTATCAACTGCAAAGGTCAGAGGTCAGCCACCATGGTCTCATGTGAACTTGTGTGACGTAGTATTTAACGGCCAAGTTCTGTTCCAAAAACGGGAGGGAGCATCGGATGCACACCCTCCCAACACAGAGTTGACAGACTGGGGGATTAACCCCTAAATGTAGGGGATTTTTAAAAAAGTGGCGTCATTTAAAAGGAGTCAATGGTGGATTTTAAAAGGAGAAATGGGGGATGAATTGTGAGAAAATTGTATGGGAGTCAATTGAAGATGGGGGGTTTTCAGAATTCTTCTGGGGAGGGGAATTAATTCAGGCTTCTGGCAACATTGACGAGAACGGACTTGGATATCCCATTGCGTGATGAGAGAGGATACCATAGGGACACAGTTTACGAGGCTAGGCTACATTTTTACTTATCTCATTTAATCAAGAAATATTTATACTGCAAGATTGTATGACCTGTATCTGTTTCGACTGCAAGATTGAGGACGTACCTGTGTGAGATTGAGGGCGCACCTGTGTGTGAGCGAGGGCGTACCTGTGTGAGAGTGAGGGCGTAACTGTGTGAGATTAAGGGCGTACCTGTGTGAGTGAGGGCGTACCTGTGTGAGATTAAGGGCGTACCTGGTCGATGAAGGCCAGGTGGCGCTGGATGGTGGTACCTGTGTGAGATTAAGGGCGTACCTGGTCGATGAAGGCCAGGTGTCGCTGGATGGTGGTCTCGTACTGCTCTTTCTGTAGCTGCAGGTTCCGGCCCAGCTCTCTCTCCGTCTCTCTCACATGTCGCACCGTCAGCTCACGCTGCTGGGCCTGAGGTCAGAGGTCACCGAGCAAACACTTACAGGTGAGCAACAGGTGTGTGTGTGCTTGTGTGTTTTAGGTGTATATCTGTGTGCGGTCTTTACCAGGGCGGTCTGCAGCATGTTGACCGTGCGCTTCTTCTCCTCCAGCTCCAGCTTCAGACTCATCATGGAGGTCGTGACCTCAGCTGCCGTGGCAACAGCCTGCTCGATGCCCACATGGGCCACGCCCACCTGTGCCACGCCCATCTCTTCCTCTGACAGCAGCACCTGAGCAAAACAAAGTGGTGAGAATTTGGAACTGTAACCCTACCCTCCAAACAAACACCCAAGGGTGCGTCCCAATATTCCTCACTCCTCACCTTCTTTCCTCCACTCGTCTCCTACCCAGAAGTATGCAAAACTGCCTTTTGTTTCGAGTACAATTATTTGCATGTACAGTACACAGTATACAATGTACCTGACATTGCGGTTTGCGCCAGGACATTAATTAATATGTAACCATTAATATGTAATTAAGATGTAATCAGCAACATTAGATTAGGACACAAAGCTCGGTTTCCGGGGCACGGAGTAGAGGAGGTGGTAGTGGAGGAAAGGAGGGTGCATTTTTCGAGTATTGGGACACATCCCCTAACCCCGAGAAGGGTGAGCTCACCTCTCTGTGCGAGCCCGAGGTGATGGAGCGGGGCGGGTCCTGTTCAGACTGCTCCATCTCATCCAGGAAGCTCATGATGGAGTGCAGTTTGGCCTGAGAGAGCAGAGCGCTCCCTTCTGGCAGAGCAGGGATGTGACTCAACTGCCCGTGTCTCTGCAGGTTATCCGCTGTGAGAGAGCTCGAGTCCCCGTCCTACACACAAACACACACACTCATTAATACACACACGCACACGCACACACACGCACGCACGCACGCAGACATGCGCACGCGCACACGCACAAACACACACCTCGTCGATCCAGTCGTATGCATACACGCACACGCACACACACACACACACACACACACGCACAAACCTCGTCGATCCAGTCGTATGCATACACGCACACATACACACACACACACACACACACAAACACGCACCTCGTCGATCCAGGCGTATTTTTCTTTGCTGTAGCTCTTGGGTTGTGGCTCCTCCTCCAGCAGCTTCAGTGTGTCCAGAAGCTCGGTCAGGGTGGTCTTAGACTGCGGTCTGCTGCACGGTGCCCCCTGCTGCTGGTCCTCCACACTCACTGGCCCTGGCACCCCCTCCAGCACACAAAAAACACACCACGTTTATCATAATACACATATCAACTCACTACATTTATCATTACACACATATCAACTCACTACATTTATCATAACACACATATCAACACACTAGATCTGCCACAATACAGATATAAACTCACTAGATCTGCCACAATACAGATATAAACTCACTAGATCTGCCACAACACAGATATAAACTCACTAGATCTGCCACAATACAGATATAAACTCACTAGATCTGCCACAATACAGATATAAACTCACTAGATCTGCCACAACACAGATATAAACTCACTAGATCTGTCACAATACAGATATAAACTCACTAGATCTGCCACAACACAGATATAAACTCACTAGATCTGCCACAACACAGATATAAACTCACTAGATCTGCCACAACACAGATATAAACTCACTAGATCTGCCACAATACAGATATAAACTCACTAGATCTGCCACAATACAGATATAAACTCACTAGATCTGCCACAACACAGATATAAACTCACTAGATCTGCCACAATACAGATATAAACTCACTAGATCTGCCACAACACAGATATAAACTCACTAGATCTGCCACAACACAGATATAAACTCACTAGATCTGCCACAATACAGATATAAACTCACTAGATCTGCCGCAATACAGATATAAACTCACTAGATCTGCCGCAACACAGATATAAACGCACTAGATCTGCCACAACACAGATATAAACTCACTAGATCTGCCACAACACAGATATAAACTCACTAGATCTGCCACAACACAGATATAAACGCACTAGATCTGCCACAATACAGATATAAACTCACTAGATCTGCCACAATACAGATATAAACTCACTAGATCTGCCACAACACAGATATAAACTCACTAGATCTGCCACAATACAGATATAAACTCACTAGATCTGCCACAACACATATAAACTAACTACATTTATTTATTTATTAACCTTCATTTTACCAGGAATATTTCTCAGTGAGATTCAAATCTCTTTTACAAGGGAGCCCTAGCCAGGACAGCAGCACAAAAGGTTTCCCATAAAAACACAACCATGACACTTAAAACAGACAGCAAAATACATCAGACGATACTTTTACAGTGTTCAGTGTACATGTGCATTTACTGACCAAGTAGTCCTTCATTCTTTTTTTGTAATCTTACATACTTATAAAATAGTCTAGTTTAAGATGATATTGCAGCTCACACCAGGATGACTTTAAAAGCATTATCACCAAAAACAGTGCTCTAGGAATGACATACTTGATTTGTCCCTGCGATCGAAGACTGAAGCTATTGATCATTAGGAGAGTCAATAGGGACCATAAATATGGAGGACGTTCTTGCAAGACGGCCTTTCTACGATGAACCATTCTACGGTTGAGTAAGGATGACAAACCAACTTTATAAATTGCAGTGATGTGTATATGAGTCGGACCTGCATCAGGGATAAATCATAAGGCGATGTGGGATACGGAGTCTAAGCATTTTCTAATTCATTTGCATGCCTATATAAAATATCACCAAAAAAGTAAAAAGATTGCTTGAACTAATTGTTTCCTGGCACCAAAAGAGAGACAAGATTTGTTTTTATAATAGAAACCCTCAGTTTTTTTCATAAGACCCTCAACATGATGTCTCAAAGAACTAATTTAATCGAGAAGAAAACCCAGATATTTGTAAGTTGAAACTTCAAACAATCTATTATTTAAGGTAACAATCTTATCCCTTATGAAAATGTAATATACTGCAGTATATTTTAAATATATTGTGATGATAATTTTGATATATTTACAATATACTGCAGTATATTAATTTCCATAAACACCATTTTGAATACTCGAAAATAAACGGCCAACCTGGACATTGCATTCTACCACTCAGGTAACAACAGATCTGCCACATCATCAATGGCTCTGCACTGCAAATCAATGCCGTTAAATTGCGGCTCGTATGGCTCCGTACTGTTACATGATGGGCCCCTGGAGACAGGTGGGGGGGAAGGGGGGAGTACCTGGGAGCTTGTGCAGGGGGGGGTTGAGGGGGAACTGGCCCTCACATTGGACGTGTCATCCAGATCAGCTGCCATATTGCCACTGGAATCTGTGAGAGACCAAAGACAGAGGATCAGAATTACACCGCCAAGCGCAGACCTCCACCAATCACAGCCCTCCAACAGGTCTTCACCAATCACAGCCCTCCAACAGGTCTTCACCAATCACATCCCTCCAACAGGTCTTCACCAATCACAGCCCTCCAACAGGTCTTCACCAATCACATCCCTCCAACAGGTCTTCACCAATCACATCCCTCCAACAGGTCTTCACCAATCACAGCCCTCCAACAGGTCTTCACCAATCACATCCCTCCAACAGGTCTTCACCAATCACATCCCTCCAACAGGTCTTCACCAATCACATCCCTCCAACAGGTCTTCACCAATCACATCCCTCCAACAGGTCTTCACCAATCACATCCCTCCAACAGGTCTTCACCAATCACATCCCTCCAACAGGTCTTCACCAATCACATCCCTCCAACAGGTCTTCACCAATCACATCCCTCCAACAGGTCTTCACCAATCACATCTCTCCAACAGGTCTTCACCAATCACAGCCCTCCAACAGGCCTGCACCAATCACAGTCGTCCAAGAGGTCTTCATCAATCAGAGGCCTCCGATCTGTCTTAACGCATCAGTGCCATCCAATGGGTCTTCACCAATCAGAGCCCTCCAATGGGTCTTCACCAATCAGAGCCCTCCAATGAACAATGAAACAGCTTTACTGACCTGTGTTCTTGGCCTTGATGTCTGTAGTTGGGCTGCTTTTCTTGTTGCTATGCAACGTCTTGGCAGGTTTCCTGCGGCCCACCTTCCCAGCGTGTCTCAGAGCCTCAAGCTCCGCCCCCACCACCCTCTGAACCTCCGTGGCACGCTGGGCCCTCTTCTGCTGCAGCTCCTGAGAGAGAGAGACATCATAGCGTCTAAAATAGCCTGCTGGGAGTGGGAGTGTGTGTGTGTGTGTGTGTGTGTGTGTGTGTGTGTGTGTGTGTGTGTGTATATGTGTGTGCGCGTGGCGTGGGTGTGCGCAAGGCTTTTCCTGGCTTAATATCAAGCAAAGCTGGTATCTCAACCAAAATGGTGCAGGGGTTAAACCCCAGACATAATCTCTAAGGTGAAGGTGCTTTGTCTGACTCTGATTCCTATAGTACACTCTGAAGAATCAATTTTCTAGTGTTACTGAGTTAGAATCCTTTGCTTTTTTTTTTTTTTTTAAATTTGTTTCTGATTTTTCCCTTTTTCTCCCAATTTAGTAGCCAATTGAACCCCTATTCTATTTCAATTCCCCCCGTGTAGCAACCGCTAGAGAACCACCGCTGCACACCCCGTCTATCGGTACTTTATAGGAAGGATGCTACGTCCTCTACAGGGCGCAGCTCCTGACCGTGACACGCCCTGGGTTCTATCGTGCGCAGTGGTTCTCTCCGAGCCCCTCCCCCCACCCGGAAGCGACTGCCAATTGTCGCTTCCACAGGCCACCGGCCACGCTCGGCTGTGGCAGGACCGGGGCGCGAACCCCGATCCTCGGAGTACAACTCGCTGACTGAAAGTCAGCGGTCTTTACCGCTGTACCACCGCGGCGGCGTCAGAATCCTTTGCTTTTGCAGGAGAAAAAATCTGCTTGGAGATTTATATTGCCTTGTTTACAAATTACCCAAAGTTTGACCGTGCAAGTATAATGTAATTATACCCCAGCAACAGTTTGTATGATAACAGCAATGTGAAACTCACCTGAATTAGAAACTAGACATAGAATAATCACATTGACCACAGCCCTATTTATTTAGTATCTAATATAATATTTTGAATTCCTCACAGTCTATAGGCACATATATACATTTTTTTCATCAGTAAGAAATAATACCACAGGTTGTGCCACTTTTATTTTTTAATAGTTCATTCGAAAAAGTAAAATAAATAAAACATGAATTCATTATATTCTTGAGGTTTTTTTTCAAAAATACTGTTGATAACTCACATATTTTCATTGGCTGTAGCAATATAAGAGTCGTGTAAATTAACAAGCGGTAATGCTTCAGACTTCAAGTGGATGCACTCATAATTATAAATGACATAAATAATTTTAATAAAACCGTGAGGCGTCAGAAGTGGTCAGAATTCTAATCTCTTAAACAGCGCAAATAGAACTTACTTTTATTTTGGTAGAAAGAGTTTGCAAATCCAAACACGCAGCCTAAACCCGGACGTCTTTCTGTGGCTTATTGTTGCGAACTTCATGGACACAGATCTTCCATCGCCTTTTCCCCGAGGTACGTTTGTGCTGATTACATTACAGTGCCACCCTCGACTAGTACCGCCATTGCATCTTCAAACGATCGTCTTCCACTGTGGGCAACGTTTTTCAAATGGGCTTTATTATTGCCGACAGTCACGTGTTCGTCAAGGCAGCATGGGAAATGACTAAGACGGCTACCTTGGAAATCTCTGTGCAGTGTGGAAGGGAGGGTGATGGTGCGCTGTCCTTCAGTACCCACCTGGAGAGCGCTGCAGAACCAGCACCGGCCCCACTCACAGGCTCACTGAAACGAGTCCAGCCGCTACCCATTGGGCCTTATAAAAGGGTCTTACTGCCAGGCCTATGGAGATGGCTTCTGCATGACTGCTGTGGTTCTTTTGAATGTTTGATTTCTGCAGTCTCTTTTGCTCTGCCTTGGCCTGTGTGTGTGTGTGTGTGTGTGTGTGTGTGTGGGTGCGTGTGTGTGTGAGAGAGAGAAAATGTGTGTGTGTGTGTGTGTGTGTGTGTGTGTGTGTGTGAGAGAGAGAAAATGTGTGTGTGTGTGTGTGTGTGTGTGTGCGCAAGACAGTGGACACACCTCAATGGCTGCCAAACGGGCGAGTCGTGCCTTCTCCTCTCGAACCCGCTTCCTGTCGTCTGGCTTCTTCTTCTGTGGTATTATTTCCTCCCCACTGTGCTCCTGCTCCTTCACAGGGACAATAGCCAGGTCAGGACCAAAGCAGGTCTGTACCACTGCTCAAACAGCACTGACATCCCTGTACCACTGCTCAAACAGCACTGACATCCCGCTGCTCAAATAGCACTGACATCCCTGTACCACTGCTCAAACAGCACTGACATCCCTGTACCACTGCTCAAACAGCACTGACATCCCGCTGCTCAAATAGCACTGAGAGCCCTGTACCACTGCTCAAACAGCACTGACATCCCGCTGCTCAAATAGCACTGAGAGCCCTGTACCACTGCTCAAACAGCACTGACATCCCGCTGCTCAAATAGCATTGAGAGCCCTGTACCACTGCTCAAACAGCACTGACATCCCGCTGCGCAAATAGCACTGAGAGCCCTGTACCACTGCTCAAACAGTACTGACATCCCTGTACCACTGCTCAAACAGCACTGACATCCCTGTACCACTGCTCAAACAGCACTGACATCCCGCTGCTCAAATAGCACTGAGAGCCCTGTACCACTGCTCAAACAGCACTGACATCCCGCTGCTCAAATAGCACTGAGAGCCCTGTACCACTGCTCAAACAGCACTGACATCCCGCTGCTCAAATAGCACTGAGAGCCCTGTACCACTGCTCAAACAGCACTGACATCCCGCTGCTCAAATAGCACTGAGAGCCCTGTACCACTGCTCAAATAGCACTGACATCCCGCTGCGCAAATAGCACTGAGAGCCCTGTACCACTGCTCAAACAGCACTGACATCCCGCTGCTCAAATAGCACTGAGAGCCCTGTACCACTGCTCAAACAGCACTGACATCCCGCTGCTCAAATAGCACTGAGAGCCCTGTACCACTGCTCAAACAGCACTGACATCCCGCTGCTCAAATAGCACTGAGAGCCCTGTACCACTGCTCAAACAGCACTGACATCCCGCTGCTCAAATAGCACTGAGAGCCCTGTACCACTGCTCAAACAGCACTGACATCCCGCTGCTCAAATAGCACTGAGAGCCCTGTACCACTGCTCAAACAGCACTGACATCCCGCTGCTCAAATAGCACTGAGAGCCCTGTACCACTGCTCAAACAGCACTGACATCCCGCTGCTCAAATAGCACTGAGAGCCCTGTACCACTGCTCAAACAGCACTGACATCCCGCTGCGCAAATAGCACTGAGAGCCCTGTACCACTGCTCAAACAGCACTGACATCCCGCTGCTCAAATAGCACTGAGAGCCCTGTACCACTGCTCAAACAGCACTGACATCCCTGTACCACTGCTCAAGCAGCACTGACACCCCTGTACCACTGCTCAAACAGCACTGACATCCCTGTACCACTGCTCTAACAGCACTGACATCCCGCTGCTCAAATAGCACTGATAGCCCTGTTCCACTGCTCAAACAGCACTGACATCCCTGTACCACTGCTCAAGCAGCACTGACACCCCTGTACCACTGCTCAAGCAGCACTGACACCCCTGTACCACTGCTCAAACAGTACTGACATCGCTGTACCACTGCTCAAACAGCACTGACACCCTCGTACCACTGCTCAAACAGCACTGACATCCCTGTACCACTGCTCAAACAGCACTGACACCCCTGTACCACTGCTCAAACAGCACTGACATCCCTGTGCCACTGCTCAAACAGCACTGACATCCCTGTACCACTGCTCAAACAGCACTGACATCGCTGTACCACTGCTCAAACAGCACTGACATCGCTGTACCACTGCTCAAACAGCACTGACATCCCTGTACCCAGGACGCACCTGTACCTTCTTACTGGCACTAAGCAGGCGCTCCAGTGCAGCCCGGCCTGCACGCTGCCTCTTAGCATGCCGTCTGTACCAGCGCTGGATACTGACTACAGCATGATTCACCTGCTGAATAAACCTGAATCAAACACAAACAAACTCAGAGTCAGTGCAGTAAGCACACACACATAGTCAGTACAGAAAACACACATATACACACACACACACACAAACACACAGTCTACAGCAAAAACACACTTGCAGTCAGTACAGCAAAACACACACAAACACACACACACAAACACACACACACACACAAACAGCCAGTACAACAAACACAAATATACACTCTTGATAATAACTAGAATCTTCCTCAATGGCCACTACAGCCTTGACCTGTACATTTTATCATGATGCCAAGCAAGTACCCAGAATGCTTTGCAGTGTCACCTTTCAGCCTCCTCCTCTGTGACCTCACGCCTCCTGAGCTGGGCGGGGCTGCTGGCCTGGGCGGGGCTGCTGCTGCTGGCATTGTTGTTGTTGGACGAAGACGAGAAGTTCTTCTGCGATTTTGTCAGTGATCCGCTCTCCACCGGACTCTCCTCACGGGCTGTGGCTTTCATGATATTACTGAACAGAGAATTTACTTTCATTATTATTTTTTTAAATTATAATAATTTTTATTTATTAACTTTATGCACTTGTATAATATGTCATTAATGTAATAACTGCATATCATCACTTACTGTACCATATGTATTAATTCATTAATTAATTTTATTATTATTTTTATTCACTTTATAAAAATTTAATATGTGTTCTATATTGTACTGCTTTGGAAACAATGATTGATTACATTCATGCCAATAAAGCCATTTGAATTAGAATTTGAGAAAGAGAGACGGAGAGAAAGTAAAGAGAGACAGCAGAGAGAGAGAGGGTGAGAGGGAGTGGAGAGAAAGTAAAGAGAGACAGCAGAGAGAGAGAGGGTGAGAGGGATGTTATGCTGGCTTAAGCAAGAAGAGGGCAGAGGGTCATGTAGGAAGAGGCCACGGGACTCCGCCTACTTAAAGGAAGGCTTCTGATTGGAGCTCTTGGGAGTGAGGGGCTGGTCTGAGTGGTTGTTGTGCAGGATGGTCGTCACGGCGTTGCCCACAGCTCCCTTGTTACTCCTGAAAGGATTGAGACGGTCAGATCAAAGAGAGGACTAAGGCCGTGACCAAATACGATCCCTTCACCCCTTCGAGGGTGCATATGAGTCAGCTTCTGTATGGGTGAGGGGATTCAGGAGCGCACTCATCCCACAGGGGATTCAGGAGCGCACTCATCCCACAGGGGATTCAGGAGCGCACTCATCCCACAGGGGATTCAGGAGCACACTCATCCCACAGGGGATTCAGGAGCACAATCATCCCACAGGGGATTCAGGAGCGCACTCATCCCACAGGGGATTCAGGAGCACACTCATCCCACAGGGGATTCAGGAGCACACTCATCCCACAGGGGATTCAGGAGCGCACTCATCCCACAGGGGATTCAGGAGCACACTCATCCCACAGGGGATTCAGGAGCACAATCATCCCACAGGGGATTCAGGAGCGCACTCATCCCACAGGGGATTCAGGAGCACAATCATCCCACAGGGGATTCAGGAGCGCACTCATCCCACAGGGGATTCAGGAGCGCACTCATCCCACAGGGGATTCAGGAGCGCACTCATCCCACAGGGGATTCAGGAGCACACTCATCCCACAGGGGATTCAGGAGCGCACTCATCCCACAGGGGATTCAGGAGCACACTCATCCCACAGGGCATTCAGGAGCGCACTCATCCCACAGGGGATTCAGGAGCGCACTCATCCCACAGGGGATTCAGGAGCACACTCATCCCACAGGGGATTCAGGAGCGCACTCATCCCACAGGGGATTCAGGAGCACACTCATCCCACAGGGGATTCAGGAGCACACTCATCCCACAGGGGATTCAGGAGCACACTCATCCCACAATTTCAGAAAGTAAACTGGAAGTAAAAAAGACAAATTGTAGTACAAGTGCGGAACAAACTACTTCCTCACTAGTCTGGAAAGAGTATTGCCGGATTTCTTTTGCACACTGCTTACAAAGTGAGGGGACAGGGCACATAGTAGACAGGGGTCTGAGTGGACAGGGGACAGGGGACACGGGGCAAAGAAACAGGGATCATATTCGGTCACAGCCCAAGCCTATGCCACTGCCGACCACTTTGTGGCTTAATAGACCTGACCACACACACATCCATGACCACACCCACACCTATGTACCTGACCACGCCCACATCCATGAGCACACCCATGTGCCATACCACACCCATGACCACACAAAAGAACATGACCACTTCCATGACCACACCCAGAAACATGAACACGCCCATGACCACACCCATGAGCATAGCTGTCCAAGGCGGGCAGTGCCTAGAGGTACCCACAATCCTCACCTGTTATTGGCGGTGAAGTTGGGGGCCAGTGCGACGCCCACCTCTCTCTTTCTAAGCCCTGTGGGGGAGTCAACGCTGCCAGCACTACGTGAGCTGGGGGCAGGAAACACCCGTGGCTGGTCATCCTGAGAGAGAGAGAGAGAGAGAGAGAGAGAGAGAGAGAGAGATAGAGATAGATAGAGAGATAGAGAGAAAGAGAGATAGAGAAAGAGAAATAGAGATAGAGCGAGAAAGAGAGAGAGAGAGCGAGAGAGAAAGAGAGATAGAGAGAGAGAAATAGAGAAAGAGAGAGAGAACGAGAGCGAGAGCGAGAGAGAGAGAAAGAGTGAGAGAGAGAGATAGAGATAGAGAGAAAGAGAGATAGAGAAAGAGAAATAGAGAGAGAGAGAAAGAGAGAGAGAGAGAGAGAGATAGAGAGATAGAGATAGAGATAGAGATAGAGAAAGAGAGAGAGAACGAGAGCGAGAGCGAGAGAGAGAGAGAAAGAGAGAGCAGCAGCAATGAGAAGATGAGCTCCTAAAATGTCCTCAATTTTTCAAAAAACATTTACGAAAAGATGTTTGATTTGTGATCAAAAAATTTACAGAAACGTTTATGAATAATGAGAGAAGAACACGAAGACATTTTGAATACAAAAACACCAAAAATACTTTTAAAAAAAGGGTTAAAACAGAGACAGAGTAAACCAAGGACTTGAGGCAGGAGGTTTAGACAGTGGAAACAGTCTAAACAGTGAGGCAGTGAAGGTAAGCTGCTGGAAATCAATATTATTACTTTTGTTAATTCGTTTTATAAATGGTTTAAAACCTTTAAAGTTAATCCTTATAATTAAAGAAAAGCCCTTTAAAAAGGCTGGTTAAAATTAGCCATGAAGGGAGACAGCAAAGTGACAGTTGAAATGACAGTTGGGCCTGAGCCAGCAGCAGCAACAAATGTATCAATCTCAACTCCAGCCAGCCAATCAGAACCCACAGCTCAGCCAGCACAGGGGTTTGAAATCCAATACCCTGAGCATATTCAGTCAGCTAGAGCCAGAAAACTACACAAAGACAAAGTCCTGAGGAGTTTCCCAGAGACCCTGGTGTCGGATTACACTGGGCCAGAAGAGAACAGGGTCAGGTGCAATGTGCTGTTCTACACACAGTACCCCACTGCCTGGCACACAGCTCTCTGCCCGACCTATCCACACATTAAAGAGAACGGCATCAGCAAAGGCAGACAGATCTCTGTACTTGAGGACTCAGACAGTAGCAGTGCCATTCTAACTGTAAACATATACCACACTGGCACAGTCATGGTACAGGGAACAGAGGCCAGTCTAGGACAGTTTGAACTCGGCTTCCAGCCCCTCAAAAAACAGGCAGAGAAACATAAACAAGAGCCAGAGTACAAGACCCTTGAGCCAGAGCCTGAACCCAACAGCGCCCCTGCCAGTGAAGCACCTCCTCCTGCTCACTGTACCCCCAGCTCACCCAAAGTGTACAGCAGCATCAGGACCCTGAGAGACAGCCTGGCAGTGCTGGAGCAGGAGTTCACTCAGTTCAGAGAGGACACTCTGGCTAACTGTAGCAGCCACTCGCAGCAGGCTAACAGTGCTAACACACACACTGCCCCACCTCAGACACCACCAGAGATGCAGGAGCTGCGATCTGCTATGAGACACCCACACGCACAACCACTTAAGGACAGAGCTCCCCCAGAGTGCTAACACACACACTGCCCCACAGCCACAGCCTGCAGAGAGACATGGAGGGACTCAAACACACACTGCACAACATCCAACTCCAAGCAATACACACACACGCTACCTCCCCCAGTGTTAACACACACACTGCCCCACCCACACACCACCCACACACACACACGCTACCTCCCCCAGTGCTAACACACACACACACCACACACACGCTACCTCCCCCAGTGCTAACACACACACTGCCCCACCCACACACCACCCACACACACACACACACGCACACGCTACCTCCCCCAGTGCTAACACACACACTGCCCCACCCACACACCACCCACACACACACACGCTACCTCCCCCAGTGCTAACACACACACTGCCCCACCCACACACCACCCACACACACACACACACACACGCTACCTCCCCCAGTGTTAACACACACACTGCCCCACCCACACACCACCCACACACACACACACACACGCTACCTCCCCCAGTGCTAACACACACACTGCCCCACCCACACACCACCCACACACACACGCTACCTCCCCCAGTGCTAACACACACACTGCCCCACCCACACACCACCCACACACACACACACGCAACCTCCCCCAGTGTTAACACACACACTGCCCCACCCACACCACCCACACCCACACACACACACACACACGCTACCTCCCCCAGTACTAACACACACACTGCCCCACCCACACACCACCCACACACACACACACACACACATGCTACCTCCCCCAGTACTAACACACACACACACGCACACGCTACCTCCCCCAGTACTAACACACACACTGCCCCACCCACACACCACCAACACACACACACACACACACACACACACACACACACACACACACGCTACCTCCCCCAGTACTAACACACACACTGCCCCACCCACACACCACCCACACACACACACGCTACCTCCCCCAGTGTTAACACACACACTGCCCCACCCACACACCACCCACACCCACACACACACACACACACACGCTACCTCCCCCAGTGCTAACACACACACTGCCCCACCCACACACACACACACACACACGCTACCTCCCCCAGTACTAACACACACACTGCCCCACCCACACACACACACACACACACACGCTACCTCCCCCAGTTCTAACACACACACTGCCCCACCCACACACACACACACACACACACGCTACCTCCCCCAGTGCTAACACACACACTGAAACACCCACACACACACACACACACACACACACACACGCTACCTCCCCCAGTGCTAACACACACACTGCCCCACCCACACACACACGCTACCTCCCCCAGTGTTAACACACACACACTGCCCCACCCACACACCACCCACCCACACACACACACACGCGCTGCCTCCCCCAATGCTAACACACACACTGCCCCACCCACACACAGCAGCACCCCCTGCACTCAGACACACACTCCTACTACCCCTTCTAAAACTGACACAGACCCCTTTAGGACCCCCTTCTATCACTGACACACAGTCTACCCCTCCTCATGCAGACACACACACCAACACCCTCAGTCCGAACACTCCCAAAACCAGCAGACCCACAGGACAGTACAGTGAGGCTGAGGTCATAATTCTGTGTGACTCCAATGGAAAATACCTCAATGAAAGCCGGCTATTCCCTGGGAGAAAAGTCCTAAAGCTTCGCTGCCCAACGACACAAACTGCCCTGGAACTGCTGTCAGAGCAGAGACTAGGACATGCCAAACATGTCCTGATCCATACGGGGACCAACGACCTGAGCACACGCAGGATTGACGTAGCCAAGGTCCTGAGACAGGTGGCAGCTAAAGCCACTCACGAGTACCGAGCAGCCAAAGTGACCATCTCCACCCTGGTGCCCAGAACAGACGTGCCACAGTGAGTCATCCACAGCATCAATGCAGAGAGGCTGTGCCCTGCTGCCAAACGTCCACCTGGCTCACCACCGTGACATCCGGCATTACCACCTATACGACCAGGTGCACCTCAACAAAGAGGGGGTGAAGATGTTCGCTAGGGTCCTAAAGGACACTGCACTGGGCAGGACCTCCACCAGCAACTACAGCGACAACAGACATCCAGCCATCCACCGCCGACTCCCTCCCCCCCACGCAACTCCCAGCCCCCGCCCGCCCATGCAGCGCAACACTGGCAGCGTGATGAACCTGCAGCAACGCCCAGCCCAGCCACTCAGCTACGCTGCAGTGACAGCAGGAGCCGGAAACAGAGCACCTGGGGAACTGAGTCAGATAAGGGACATGCTCAACTTTATCTGCTCTAAACTAATCAGTTAAAAACATTGCACATATGTTGGCTATAGTTTACATTTGATAAAACATTTCTTGCATTTATTCAATGTTCAGTGTTTAAAATACATAAATATAGTACAGTCAAGCCGGAAAGTCTGAATACCCCTTTCACCTTCTCCACGTTTTATTACATTACAGACATATTCTAAAATAGATTGAGTTCATTTTTTGTCTCAAAATTCTACACAAAATAGCCCATAATGACAAAGTGAAAATGTATTAAAAATTTAAAACTGAAATCTCTCATTTACATAAGTATTCAGACCCTTTGCTTTAACATATTTTTAAAGTATCATATTTAATATTTGGTCGCATATCCTTTGCATGCTGTTACCTCCTGAAGTCTGTGACCAATCAACATCAAAAGACTCTCAATATATTATTTCCAGGTACTGTTACAAGCGATACTATAAGCTCTCTGCATTTGAATGGATCTCTATGGGAATTGGGGGGTGAGACTAGATTCAGCTGTAAATTACACTGGTACAGTTTGGAACACATGGCTGGCTAAATGGCTAAATGGCTGTAAACATCAGATATGGAGTAGATATGACTCATTTCTCTATAGAACTCTATGGGGAAAAACGTCAGGAGAAACAACCCTTAAAGGGATCCATCCACATCTACTCCATATCTGGTTTGGGGCTCGTTTGATACCTTAGACCAGTCAAATGTCATTCCATTCCACAGGGAGTGTGTATGCAGGTTTTTTTTCACAACTGTGCCCTACCACACCTTGATTCACTAATTAGCTCAGCTCTTCAAATCAAGGAGGAGGCACTAATTAGTGGAATCATGTGTGAGAGAGATGGTTAGAAAAAAAAAACTTGCATACACTCGGCCCTCGATGGAATGAGTTTGACACCCGTGCCTTAGACCCTTGATGACGTACAGCCATTTCGCCAGTCACACATTAACAATGTACAGACTCAGTGACCACAGACTTGCCGTTGAAACTGGTCGCCACAAAAAAACCTGGCTGCCAAAAGAGAACAGGTTGTGTGCTCACTGCAACCTGGCAGAGGTAGAAACAGAGGCCCACTTTTTACTCTACTGCCCCAAGTACCTATTCATTCGAAACCAATATTTTTCCAAATTCAATGCGCACATTTACCAATTTGAACAATCAGAAACAAATAAATTAAAAGTAGTTCTGGGAGAAGAGGATGCAACAAAATGGCAGCTCATTACGTCTCTGCCTGCCATCATTTAAGAGGGGGTGTGGTCTAAATGAATTCCGTGTTCATCTGCGTTCATTTTAATACTTAATTTTAATATACTATAATGTATATAGACTAAATGTCTTTTGACCTGGGATTATGTATATTGGGGGGGGGGGGGTTGTTGTTTATGTTTTTTTTTTTTTCTCTCGTCCTTCCTGGATATGAGGGGTGTTATTGTCTGTCATTTATGTATCAATGCTCGTGCAACACAAGTTTACTTGTCATGAAAATAAAGCACATTTGAATTTGAATTTGAATTTGAGAGAGAGTGAGGGGTGAGGGAGAGAAAGAGAGAGAGAGGAGAAAGAGAATTAGGGTTATTGTGTATAAGGAGTGTGTAGCATGTGAGTGTGGCATGTGCATAAGGAGTGTGTGCCGTGTGTGCATAAGGAGTGTGTGCCGTGTGTGTATAAGGAGTGTGTAGCATGTGCATAAGGAGTGTGTAGCATGTGTGTGTGGAGTGTGTAGCATGTGTGTGTGGAGTGTGTAACATGTGTGTGTGGAGTGTGTACAGTGCATGTGCATTGTGGGAAGGCGGGAGGTACCAGGATGTTCCAGGTGGTTCGGTCCGGAGAGGCCTTTCTGAGGCTGGCTAGCTTCCTCCTGCCATCCAGACTGCGGTCAAAAAACGACAGGAAGTCCTCCGACGACTCGTCCCTGAAGCCACAACACAGGGTCAAAGGTCACTGACAGCATTCATCCTCCAGCGTTCACAGAGATAAAGTGCTGTGCCCCCACTCCCTTACCCTCAACACCAGGGGTTCCCAAACCCAACCTGAGGAACCCCGTTGTAAGCTGGTTTTTGTTGCCAATTAAAGTTGTTGAAAACAGGTATTTAGAATATTTTATTTGGCTCACTGACATATTGAAGTTTCAGTGACCAGGGGTCCACACTTCCAGTGATTAGGATCCAACATATTTCAGTTGTGAGTCTATAATATAATCAAATGAAAAAGGTAACCCATTCCAAAAATTAAGGCGTGTTCACGCTGTGATAAATTCAGGCATGTTCTTTCCATGTTAAATTCAGGTGTGTTCTTGCCATGTTAAATTCAGGCATGTTCTTGCCGTGTTAAATTCAGGCGTGTTCTTGCTGTGTTAAATTCAGGAGTGTTCGTGCCGTATAAAATTCAGGCATGTTCTTGCCGTGGTAAATTCAGGCGTGTTCTTGCCATGGTAAATTCAGGCGTGTTCTTGCTGTGTTAAATTCAGGCGTGTTCTTGCTGTGTTAAATTCAGGCGTGTTCTTGCCATGTTGAATTCAGGCATGTTCTTGCCGTGTTAAATTCAGGTGTGTTCTTGCCGTGGTAAATTCAGGCGTGTTCTTGCCATGGTAAATTCAGGCGTGTTCTTGCTGTGTTAAATTCAGGCGTGTTCTTGCCATGTTGAATTCAGGCATGTTCTTGCCGTGTTAAATTCAGGCGTGTTCATTCCGTGTTAAATTCAGGCGTGTTTGTGCCGTGTTCTTGCCGTGTTAAATTCAGGCGTGTTCATTCCGTGTTAAATTCAGGCGTGATCTTATGCAGTTAGAGGGGGTAAAAAAGTAGCAACTGAAGGTTTCAGTTAGGATCACACGTGCACACCCTGACCTCATCACACATGCACACCGTGACCGCATCACACATGCACACCTTGACCTCATCACACATGCACACCGTGACCTCATCACACATGCACACCGTGACCTCATCACACATGCACACCATGACCGCATCACACATGCACACCGTGACCTCATCACACATGCACACCATGACCGCATCACACATGCACACCGTGACCTCATCACACATGCACACCGTGACCTCATCACACATGCACACCCTGACCTCATCACACATGCACACCGTGACCGCATCACACATGCACACCGTGACCTCATCACACGTGCACACCCTGACCCCATCACTCACGCCTGAAAACCTTACAACATGGGGCCAGACACAAACGCCCCTAAAACCCCCACTCGCCCATCACCCCCCTGTGGCCCCGCCCACCAGCACCCTGAGTGGCAGCTGGCCAGCTGAAAAGAATCTGATTAAGGAAAAGCATACCTCCACACAATGAAGCTGGGGTGGAGGGGGGTGCCGAATTTAAGCCCCCTCAGCTGCTGTTAAACAATGAGGTCCCTGCCTGACCCCTGACCCCATCACCTCGCTGACAGCAGCGCAGCAGGGGGGTGGGCAGCTGGTGAGAAAATCCAGCAACAAGCCTTCTCCAACAACTCCACAACACCAAGCCAGTGTAGCATTAGCACACTCTCATCCAGAGAGACTGGGCCTGTAGCATTAGCACACTCTCATCCAGAGAGACTGGGCCTGTAGCATTAGCACACTCTCATCCAGAGAGACTGGGCCTGTAGCATTAGCACACTCTCATCCAGAGAGACTGGGCATGTAGCATTAGCACACTCTCATCCAGAGAGACTGGGCCTGTAGCATTAGCACACTCTCATCCAGAGAGACTGGGCCTGTAGCATTAGCACACTCTCATCCAGAGAGACTGGGCCTGTAGCATTAGCGCACTCGCATCCAGAGAGACTGGGCCTGTAGCATTAGCACACTCTCACCCAGAGAGACTGGGCATGTAGCATTAGCGCACTCGCATCCAGAGAGACTGGGCCTGTAGCATTAGCACACTCGCATCCAGAGAGACTGGGCCTGTAGCATTAGCACACTCTCATCCAGAGAGACTGGGCCTGTAGCATTAGCACACTCTCATCCAGAGAGACTGGGCCTGTAGCATTAGCACACTCTCATCCAGAGAGACTGGGCCTGTAGCATTAGCACACTCTCATCCAGAGAGACTGGGCCTGTAGCATTAGCACACTCTCATCCAGAGAGACTGGGCCTGTAGCATTAGCACACTCTCACCCAGAGAGGCTGAGGCTGTAGCATTAGCGCAATCTCATCCACACAGAAAATCTGTCAAAAAAATTTTCTTGCATAGATAAGTCTAAGAAGTTAAGATTCTGTCTGTAACGGAGTGCTTTGAAGTTGAGATGGTGTCTGTAACGGAGTGCTTAAGAGTTGAAATGGTGTCTGAAATGTAACACTCTGTAGCAGGTGGATCGTTACCTGACGCTGATATCGACTCGCTGGTTGACCTGTGTGGAACTGTTGGAGCGCCGCAGGTTCTTGATGGAACGGGAACTGCCCAGTCCAACTTCCGCCTGGGGAAAACAGGAGAGCTTCATCAGCACCTTCCAAGACCATCAGCTTCATCAAAAGACCAACAGTTCCATCACAACACAAAAAGCTTTGTCACAACGCCAACAGCTTCGTCACAACGCCAACAGCTTCGTCACAACGCCATCAGCTTCGTCACAATGCCATCAGCTTCGTCACAACGCCATCAGCTTAGTCAAAACGCCATCAGCTGCGTCACAACGCCATCAGCTGCGTCACAACGCCATCAGCTTCGTCACAACGCCATCAGCTTCGTCACAACGCCATCAGCTTCATCACAACGCCATCAGCTTCATCACAACGCCATCAGCTTCGTCACAACGCCATCAGCTTCATCACAGCGCCATCGGCTTCATCACAGCGCCATCAGCTTCATCACAGCGCCATCAGCTTCATCACAGCGCCATCAGCTTCATCACAACACCAACAGCTTCGTCACAACACCAACAGCTTCGTCACAACACCAACAGCTTCGTCACAACACCAACAGCTTCGTCACAACACCAACAGCTTCGTCACAACACCAACAGCTTCGTCACAACACCAACAGCTTCGTCACAACACCAACAACTTCATCACAATGTCAACAGCTTCCTCACACCAAGAGCTTCATCACAACACCATCCGCTCAATAACAACACCATCAGCTTCATCACAACACCAAGAGCTTCATTACAACACCAACAGCCTCCTCACAACACCATCGGCTTCATCCCAACACTAACAGCTTCATCACAACACAAAAAGCTTTGTCACAACGCCAACAGCATCGTCACAACGCCATCAGCTTAGTCACAATGCCATCAGCTTAGTCACAACGCCATCAGCTTCGTCACAACGCCATAAGCTTCGTCACAACGCCATAAGCTTCGTCACAACGCCATCAGCTTCATCACAACGCCATCAGCTTCATCACATTACATTACATTACATTACATTCATTTAGCAGACGCTTTTATCCAAAGCGACGTACAGTAAGTGCATACAGAAAGGTCATCGAAGTAACTACAGAACAGATAAGAAAGCACATTCTTCCAATACAGTAGCAGCTATCCCTAGTAGGGATGCAAATTTTAAGGAATTTCCTTAATCGATAGTTGTTAACCTTAACAAACAATAGTTGATTAATTGATAACATAATATACTAAATATAGCTTATGATATACAGAATACAAAATGCATGTTATATTCCTCAATCAAAGATTTATTGTAACATTTGAGAAACAGGCATTATTGCAGCGTAACAAAAATAGAATATGAAGGCGTGTATAGGCTACTTTAACAGAAAATAAATTGCGCTCCGTCTCATCAGTTGCAAGCGAAACCGTTGCTGCGCTAGCCGCTAGCAGCATTAACATAATCTCTCTTGAAATGGCATCATGTCCTTTTCAACCATCAACCTCAGTGAGTCCTACTGAACTGACTAGCCTATATGAACTGCTGACTACCGCACCGCAGTAGCCTACATAATTGTCAACCGAATCAGTTACTCTCTGCATAGGCTACGGGCTACTCAATAGCCTAATAAATTAGTTAGCAACAAATGGCGGGGGTATTAGTAAAATAATATAGCCCGGTCAACTGTTTTTTGGTACAGTTTCACATTTAAAAAATATAGCCTGCAATCTTGATCGGAACCTGTAGCCTACCTACTGGCATCTGACGTTCACCCAACGTAACCGAAAGCAAAACGGTTCAAGCATTT
Organism: Ilyophis sp. 1 JC-2022; assembly: GCA_022702515.1. Classification (NCBI taxonomy): domain Eukaryota; kingdom Metazoa; phylum Chordata; class Actinopteri; order Anguilliformes; family Synaphobranchidae; genus Ilyophis; species Ilyophis sp. 1 JC-2022. The sequence goes on from CM040405.1 coordinate 2,695,432, forward strand.
CTAATCAAAATCACATAGGCTACTGTAGGCTATATTGTACATTTTCCATGTAGGCCTATTCTGTATCTATCAAACTAAGAGCTAATAAAAGTCTGCCCGTTATTAAACCATTTCAAATCTGTAATAATGACATTGATTAAATGAAGCACATTCGTGTTTTCTTTTGTATCGAAATAGCACAATAAATGTAGGCTATTTTAAGAAGGCCTAATATGCTATAACCATGTCTTATATAGGCTAATATAACCAATATGTGGCTATACGTTTGTTTCTTCTTTACACTTGAAATTCAGTAAGAAGTTTAGCTAAAGCCATTTTCTTTATTTGTTGTCAGGTAATTTGAGTCTAGATCACGCACTGCGTGAATGATTGCTATTTTAATCTGAACCGCTATTTTAATCTAGTAGCCTACTGACGAACTGGGTGATTAATAGCACTATGCTACATCAGTGCACCTAGCTCAACCCTTTGTATAAGGGCTCCCCCCATAGATGACTGAACATCGACATTCAATTTGGGAGAAAAGAATCATCTGCTTTAAAAAAAAAAAAGAGGATAAACTATGGCCCTTGTCACCCTTTTGACAACTTTACCATTTGAAAACGCAATGTTTTACAATAGGTTACTTACCACGAAATGGTCAGAACTTGAGAACACACAAATTGTCATATATTTTCGTAGTTTCTAATCCATATTTAAAACGCTCACCTGGAGCGGCCATATAAACCTAATCCATAAAACTATATAACTACAAGGAAAAAATACAAAAAGTTCATACGAGGTTTATAGAAAAAGTTTATATTTTTTACTTGCAGTGCTTTTGACTGGAATCATTTTGCACAATACCTACGAATGATATACTGATCTACGAGTAGCTATAGTGAACTGATCATGCATGCTGTTGGAATATTCGTGCGCTTGCGCAACTGA